>JAAAKG020148583.1:0-32034 GCA_010014905.2 Druon quercuslanigerum | reverse complement strand
GACTCTTTCCCTTTTTCTCCCTCTTTTTTCTTTTCTATTGATATTTATGTCTCTAATGAGCCGGAAAGTGAGATAGTCTGGAAATCTGTTTTTTAATTATTGAATCTTTTCATGCCCTTTTGCATAAAATTATTCTTGAAAAAATTGATTATTTTCCAATCTCAAAATACAAAATAAAAGAAACGTTTACGTACTACTAAACTTTCAGAATTACAACAAGAAAAACATTTATTTTTGTATTTGTGAAAATTTATTAGCATATAAACGTTCCTTAGTCCCTTTTCTTTACTTTCCAAAACTTTCAGCTCAATATCTTATTTCCTGTGAAAATTAGGGTGATTCCAAAAAAAATCTCGTTAAGGTATGGAATCGGATAAGTGGTGCTAGTTTAAGACTTTTAATTTGACACGTTTTCTAGTGAAAATGTTTCCAATAAAATGATTTTTAATTTCAATATAAAATGTTAATCAAATCTGGGAAGCTATAGAAACTAAACATTTAAAAACTACTATTAATGAATTCGGTTGTATTCAACTGGACATTTAAAAATTCTAAAGAGAAAAATTGAATACTAACAATTGGGAAATCGATTTGCTTTATTTTGGATTGTCTATATTTTGGCAGATATTGTTAATTACAAGTGGAGTTTTGAAAAACCTTATTTACAAAATTTGTTATTTCTGCTATTATCAAAAATGATCAAAATATCTGCTTTTATATTATTTATTTAAAGAAGCCATTCTAATTGTTGTTTTTCATGGCTAGGAACACCGCGAAATTGAAAACAAAATAAGCAAATATAATGTTTGTAGTGTTTTTAAGTTAACCACGAAGTGGAAAAAACGTGTACTTTCTTAAGGATTAACAAGACTCAAACATTTTATTCCATAAAACTTTCGAGGAAATATATTTTAAAGTAATATTTAATTACGTCTTATTACATATCAACACTTTTTTTATAAATTTAAATCAAATTTAACAAACAAATGAACTTTTTAGTTGTTACTGGATAGATAGGCTTTAGGTTTTTCATTAACTGTACTAAAAATTGCTCTCCAGTAACAGCTTTCGACATTACTTTATTTTCTGGTAAAAATGATTAGTTTTTCAAACAAAGATAATGTAAAAATTAATAATTAAAACGTAGATAACTTATAATGTTGAAATTAATCGAATCGTTTCGGCCGATTGAACCAAATTTGTGAATTGACATTTGAACATGTTTTTTTTTTAAATTAAATAATGTGCAAATATTTTGGAAAGAGAAAAATATGTCACACATGAAATTAATTTATCTTGAACCAAAGAAACGTCTTATCATTTTGCCTTTTCAGCAAAAAATGTTTTCATGACTACGGAAATTTTTCTTATAAAAGCAAAATAGTACTGTCCTTTATTGTTTTTGTTGATCAAGCTTTAGGTTCGAAATATTCACCTTTTTCAAAAAAGTGTACAGTTGACTCAAT
Organism: Druon quercuslanigerum; assembly: GCA_010014905.2. NCBI lineage: Eukaryota > Metazoa > Arthropoda > Insecta > Hymenoptera > Cynipidae > Druon > Druon quercuslanigerum. The sequence continues at coordinate 30,568 of JAAAKG020148583.1, read as the reverse complement.
CTAAAAAATATTTTTTTGTACATTTTCAAAAAATTCTAAATTAAAAAATAAGTTTCTATTTTAATTTATGATTTTTTATTATATTTTAGTTAAAAACGGTAAATACAAGAAATTGGTTATATTTTTTTTGACTAATTAAATTAAATAATTTGTTTAATCTAAACCCCGAACAGAAAATATTAATCGACTTCAAAAGTCTGTCCCCATTTTTTCGAAATGTCACAGCTGATTTAATTAGTTATTTCTCAGTTAAGGTCTACGTTAAATTCTTCTGAGTTCACTTCCGATCTACTGAATTTAGTTCTTTCGATTCTTTTGTTCTCCTTTAAAATCACATAATTTGTTGTTAATCCTTAAAATTTTAATTCTGCCAATTCTTCAGCATTCAATTGAGATTTTTTAATTTCCTTTGAACTCTTTTTATTCAGTGTGCAGAATTTACATTAGGACTCTTTAGGATTCTTTTAATTAAAGTTATGATAAATGAAAAAGGTTTATAACTACAAAATTCTAAATTTAAATTTTAGGATTTTACATATATGTAGGTAACTTTAAATTAATATTAACAATTTTTGAATTTCAAATTAAAATTTTTCCGTTAAAATTAAATTATTTCAAATTCATTTCAATATTCTAATCAAAATTAAATGTAAAATTCTCATTATTTAAAATTGTAAATTTGTGCCTGCAAAATTTTTAAATGGAAAGTTTTCTAAACTTCTAAATTAAAGAAGATTCAATTTCTAAACTCTAAAAATTGAACTGTTATAAATACGACGAGTGCTTAAATAACATCTAAAATCAAATTAAAATTTTAAGTTGAAAATGTCGAAAATTTGAACATTTTAAAGAGTAGCATTTATGTATATTCTTAATTGTACAGTTTTCTTATTTAAACTTGCATAATTGAAATTACTTTACTCGGAAGGAGCTGTAAATGCAAATTTTTTTAGAGTTGAAAATTGGGAGGAACTAATATTTGAAATTCTAATTTTAAATCGCATTAACATTATAGTAACATTTAAATCTTGGCGACAGTTAAAATTATACTGAAAAGGGACAATATTTCAATTTAAAAGATTTTAAGTATTGAAATCATTAAATTATCCAATTATCCTAAATCTACAAAATCATGACAAACCAAAATTAAATTTTTTATAACGCCATTTAATAATCAGTTTGCGAAACTCTTTTCCAAATTCTTAATATTCTATTACAAAATGATCCTTATAAAGTCTACATCCAAAAATCGGCAACACTACCTGCTATTATACAAATTAAGATTATAATTTCGGTTATAAAAATACTTCTTATGATTACATATTATCTCTAGATCATCATTATTTATCAGAACTTTGATCTTGCTTTCCCCGTAATATAATTGTACTTAATTGGACATGAAGATTTTACTTCGGATTTTACATCCTGGAAACTTGTTCTCTACCTTTTTTTGTTTTATTTACATATAATGAAGCAGGCTGACAATAGCTTGATACCCCATGATGCCGTAGCCAATGAAGAAGGCGATCGCTCTCGCAGGTTGTGTTGGATAAACAGCATAGGAGAGAGTGTGAGCAATTCTTGACAAAACGAATCCTTTCATTAAATTGCTTGCTAGCCAGACTGAAGGGTTAGTTCCAAGATAAATATAAGTTATGATAAACCAGGGAAGAATGTTTTCCAAGTCGTTCAAATGACATCTACGAACTCGTTCCACGTCTGGATCGTCATAAGCCACCTTTGACTTTGGAGTAAAATGAGTGTCTCCCTCGTTAGCAAATACCTGAAATTTCAAAAAAATTAATATTTTTATTAGAAGTATCCTAATTCAAATGGACTGAAATTTGGTGAGACGTTTTAGTTGGAAATGTTTGGTTTTGCGTATTCAGAGGGTGGCCGAAAAACATAATTTTTAAAATTATGAACAGAATGAAACAATTACAAATTTATTTATTTAAATGAAAAAATATGTTTTTTCTGCCATTAAAAATGAGTTAATAAACCAAAAGGACAAAGTTTCAACAAAGCAGTTGAATTTTCGATCAAAAAAGGAAAAGCTAATTTTCAGTAAAAAAATTAACTTTAAAAACATACGTGCTTTCGACAAAGTAATCAAATTTTCAAACAGAAATGAAATATTAACTAAAATCTTTAATATGCAACCAAAATGTTGAATTTTTAACAAAGTAGGTCAACTTTTAAATAAAAAAGTGCCAATTTTTTAACCAAAAAGACGAAGCTTCTGCAAAACAGTTTAATTTCCAACCAAGGAGATGAATTTTTAACTGAAATAATGAATCTTCAACTAAACGAATACATTTTTAACAAAGTAATTCAAATTTTGTCCTAAATTTCAATTGTCCAACCAAAGGAGCTACAATTTCAAACAAAAATGGAAAAGTTACATTTTCGGTAAAAAAATTAATTTAAAAAAACGACTTAACTAAAATTATGAATCTTCATCAAAAAAATTATTTTTTTACAGAGTGGTTTAAAGGTAAACCAAGTAATTGAACTGTCAACCAAAGAAGATGAAATGTCGACAAATAATGTAATAGAACATATTTCAAACAGAAATATTATAATTTTAAACATCAAAAGAACAGTCGTACTCAACCAAAAAATACTAATTTTAACAAAATATTTAATTTTCAATCTGTTGAGATTTCTACAAAAAGAGATGAATTTTTAAACAAAAAAGAAAAATTTTCAAAAAAATAGTTAAATTTTAAAGTAAAAATTAAGACTTTTTAAGAAATTGTGGTCGCAAAACTGCATTTTCAAAATTTTCTAACTTTTCCCTGAACAGTTTTTCATTTTCACTTACCATAAATATTCAAAGTCCAGAATATTAATATTGTATCGTTTCTAACATAGAATCTTTTATAAACGGAATATAACAATATAAAATCAAAATTTTTAAATTTGTTATCTTTGATAGTTATTTAAAAGGCCCCTTATAAAAATTCCCAGATTTTGGCAAGATTTTTCTTTAATCCCAGACTTCCCCTTACTAATAAAATTTCCTGACTTTTCTCTGATTTCCAGATTTTTACTTTACTTACGACCACTGTCATTCAAATATAAGATAATAAAAGTGATAAATGAAGCAGAAAATAATTACCATCAACAAAGTAAACAAAACTAACTTTGAGAACTAGTTATAAAATAATATATTTTAATATTCTATTTATAAAAATTCTATTTTTTCGAATTTCATAAATAAAAAATGATTATAACGTGATGTATGGATTTGTTGTTAATTGAAGTTGTTTATGAACCAGAAGTTACAAATTCTTAAAATTTTATTATTATTTCTAACCTTTGATTTGGTATTTTTCAAAGAAAAATTATTATTTTAATTGATAAGCTTATATACTATCTTATATCTATCTTTTAAAAATGCATTTATTGAATCTGAAAATTGATAAGTTTTCAAGTTTAAAGCTTTCCCACTTTCAGTATTTAATTAAAATTGATATATTTTGATAAGATTTTGTATGCGTTCTGTACTCAAAGTGTAATTGAAAATATATTTTTTCAAGATCTAATCAATCGACTAAAGTTTAATGTTCATTCGGTTTACGGTAAGAAGTTTACATTTATTGACCTTGAATTATTTGTGATTTCTTGAACATTACTCATCACTATATTTTCGGATTGTATTTATCATAGTACATTTTTTTTCTTTTGCGAAAAATATAAACTCAGAACAGAGGAGATGAAATAAATAAATTTCAAATGAATAATTCCACACTAAAATGACTCAAATAGTTTAATTAATGCGGGTGTCCCAGTAATCATGAAATTAGCTTATAATTTGTGTCTATTGTTACAAAAATATGTTAAAAGAAACATTTAGTTATGAAACTCGCTTATTTTCAAACTTTTATAACAGCAAATAGAAATTACATTCATTCAAATTAATAAAAAAGCAAGAAAATCGGCATCATGATTACTGGGACTAAGGTCACGATTACTGGGACGTTTACCTTATTAATAGAAGTGGAATAAAAAATCTGCCCACTTTGCGGGCACATTCTCATCGAGAGATTCGAGCGCGGCTCGATTCGCTTCTAAATTTAAGAGCGCTCTATTATGTATTTGCCTCGTGCTACGTGTCCGGTCTTTATATTTTTCTCACATTTGTGCACAGAATTTTTTTCATTAATGATCAAAGCGTCGACAACTGTAATTTGGTGATTTTCAATTCTCTTTTGTTAAAGCTCCTTTGGCTTTAACGCACACATTCTCATCACGTATCTCGTGCTTCTTACTCGATTTTGTCGAAAATGCAAACTTTTTTACATTATGTTTAACTGTATTATATAAAATGTATATTATACTTATTTCTGTACTTCAGTCTGGGAATGCTCTTTTAGATATTGAAAAATAAAGTTCAAATTTTATTTTTAACGATTATCTTAAAATTTGTTTCTTACTTGGCATTACATTTTATTCTTAGCTACGCTGAAAGATGTATCATTTAAATAAATTAATATAATTACAATCCATGATATGCATTGATATTGAAACATACGTATTTTCATTGCCTCGTTTTTTATTATATTTAATCTTGATTTTTTATTTATTATTCATTTTTATTTTATTTATTTTTTACTATGTTTTGTTTGGACGAAATTGGAACTTTCTTTTTTTCAAGAAAGATTAAAAAGTTTTTAGGATCATGTTGTAGGGCCTCTAAAAAGCAACGTTTTTCTTGTGAATTTTTCATATCGTGTATTGTTTGCCTTGAAATGTCCATTTTCGCATTTTTATTTAATGTAGTTTTCAAAATGAAGAGAGCACTCTAAAAGCTGAACTAAGTGAAATATGTTGATTATACGGAAAAAAATGCTAACTTTTCTGTAAACACTCCAAACTCAGAAAATTTCCGCTCAATATTATTATCGGACAAGTGCGTCAGATAAGAATATTGATTTCTAACTTTTTTTATATCGTCCACTCAGACAAAAAGTTGTCTTAAAACATAATTGAGCAAGCTTGACTGTTTTGTTTCGAACCACGTGAAAATCGTTTTTAAGTATACGGAGTTGATTGGCTGCAAGATTATGTATTATTATGTGTTTAATATTTTATGCAAAAAGATCCTTTTTGTGACAAATGAAAATCCTCGCAACCTTAAATTTAAGAGGAACTTCCATTCGTGTCAAAAAGCATCCTTTCGACGCAAGAGGAAATTTCTCTTGAGTGTCAATGAATTTTCTTTATATTGTAAAGTGTGTCGAATAAGGATATTGAGTTCAAACTTTTTCTGCTATTGTCTGGCATCGAATAAAAGCAATCAGTAGAAGAAAATCCAAGAACCGAGCGTTTAGAGAAATTTTAGAATTCTTCCCTTACAATAAATATATTTAATTTCATTAAAATAATAATTAGGACATTATAATAGAGTTAGAGCAATTGAAAACTATTTATTGAATTATTTTCTCGTTAGCCAAACAACTGATCTGAGTAATTTAAAAAAATGTTGCATTTTGGTTTATAAACTTTGCGGACTTTAGTTACATATACGTTTAAAAATGTGATTGTATTTCCACCATTTAAAAATATTACTATGGGGTCGTTTAAATACAAATAAAATATTATGAAAGCATTTCTTAACGTGAGGATGAGGTGGGGGGGGGGGGGGCAGTATTACGTAAGTTTCCACATCTCTATAGAAAAATTAGTTTTAAAGTTAGCCGCCATCAATATTCAAATACCAGATTATCCTTAGAATATTATTTACATACATTACTAAGAGCAATGAATAAATTTGTAAAATAATGTTCCTTTGAATTTTTAGAATCCTAGTATATCATTTTTTATTATTTATTTGCAAATGTGTATATTTTATGGGTGATTGTAAAAAATTGGACCATTTTAGACAATGGGATTTTCGAAAAATAAAAACTTTGCAAACCGGACAAAATAATTTTTTCATAAATTAGTTCTGACCCTACAGAGAGTATAATTAAATATATAACTAAGATATTAGGATATATGCAGGGTAAACAACAAGAAGAATACATTTTTCTACGACATTTTTCCTTTAAAGTGTAAATATTTGAAGGTAGTAATCTACATTTTATACTTAAAAAATATATTTTAAACAATTACTTCGTGGTACAAACAGCTATCCATGATCTTAAAATATTAGGACTTTAAACGAAATTATTTGTAGAAAAATGTCTTCTTCCTTTCGAATTATATCCTCTTGATTATTAAATTTCGGACAGCAGAAAATTTAATTTATTCATATTTCAGTAAATATTTCAATAACGTCACAAGACGTGGGTATTAGGTACACTCTTATGAAATATAATAACCATACTCGTTTCAACTAAAAAAACATTGAGAGAAAAAAACGAAAGTTTTTCTAGAAAATTTAGTTTGAAAATTTTATGAAAAACGCCGCCACTTTATCAATTTTGAAATTTTCCGAATCAACATGAAATTGTGAAATATCTTTATTAGCTTAAATGATAGAATAATTTTGCAAAATTTTCGTTAAATTTTTGAAGATGTTCAAATACTCCTAACTTTGCAAATCAAGAGGAACTGCAGAATAAGGCGAAAATCCGCCCCTTTTTTGCGCCCAACGTAGCTTTTGAAGGAAAGAATATAAATTGTCGCAAAATAGCCCAAAATAATCGAAAATGATTGCTGTAACCGGGTTTGTCATTGGTTTACACAAAAAACCGAAAACTACCCCTGTCAGGGGGTGAAAACTACACCAAGACCATGAAAGTAGGTAAAATAGTGTCTAATAGTTTTCCACCATAACAGTACATATTATACTGTTATGATGAAAAACTGATAGACACTATTTCACCCCCTTTTATGGTACCGATGTAGTTTCCACCCCCAGATAGGGGTAGTTTTCGGGATTCTAGTTGTTGAAATGGTGCTAAGTAAAAATAATTAACGACGTTATTATACATTGACACTAATTGATTTTACCTATAGAAAAAAATTTTTTTTAATACTTTATACATATTCTTGTTTATGTCGTATTTCCTATCCCCTCATAGGGGTAGTTTTTCGATTTTCAAGAGTCTGAACATCACTGAGTAAGATGATGAAAAACTATTAGACACTATTTCACCTCCTTTTATGGTACCGGGGTAGTGTCCATTCCCTGATAGGGGTAGTTTTTGGTTTTCGGGTAAATTAATGACAAACCCGGTTACAGCAATCATTTTCGATTATTTTGTGCTATTTTGCGACAATTTATATTCTTTCCTTCAAAAGCTACGTTGGGCGCAAAAAAGGGCGGATTTTGGGGTCCCTCCTTTGTTTTAATAAATGACTTTGACTTGGGTCATAATGTCAAAATAATTTAGTATTTGGATATATCATTCTAGAGTAAAAATAAACTGAAATCGATTTTTCACAATCATTCTTAAATTACCTGGGAATTCCCAAAAAATGACAGAATTTTTTCCAAAATATATTATTTTCTGAACCAGAATAGATATTCAGGGGTTTTTTTATGTGGAATTTCTGCCTTGAAAATATTTGTATTTTCACGCTGTTACTTTTCGTAAAAGGAGCTCAATCAAAGATATTATTTTAATTTAAATTTAAATAAATGAATTAGGTAAATTTTTGGATTTTTTATTAATTCTACAGTATTGAACTTAAAACATAAAGCGGAAAATAACTGAGCGAAAACACAAATATTTTCAAGATAGATAGAAAAGGATAATCAGTACAAAATAATGAATGGTATCAAGACTCTCCAACCGAGGCGCTGTATAATTTACAGTAAATAATTTATAGTATAATTTATAAGTCAAAAAAATATATATTTTTTTTTGTAAAATTTGTAATCTTATAACTTTATCCTTTTAAAAATTCCTCATTTTGTGCAATAAAATTCGCAGAAATTATAAATTCAGTTTTTTTTTAAATTAATTTATTTCAATGTGAAGCAGTGCACTAAGAATTAAATTTAGGGAATATGTAGTACATATTACCATTTACCTCTAAACAAATAAAAAGCGGCATTTGTGAGAATATGAATTTTCTAGAATCTTAGAAAAAGTTTATAATTTCTAAGCTAAAACGTCACTCAAAGTGACTAACATTTAAACAATAAGAGGCCTGTAATAAAATCACTTATCTACACAAAAAGTTCGATTTCATTACACATTTAATTAATCGGCTTGTATATACAAGATTAAATGAAATTTTATTGCCGAATTCGGAGACGGAAACCAAGGTCACAATTGCTAGAATAAATTTTGCAAGTAACGTTCAGACCAATTGTAATTCATTTGAATAATAGTTAAACAACCTTCGACACTCAACTACTGTATTTATATTTCAATGATTTACAATATTAACTGGAAAACCATAAAACTTTAAATTAAAAAAATTAATTTAAATTTTGATATTTCAGACTTCACGGCCTAAAATGAACTCAAAACTGGAAAAATCGGGTTATTTTTCACGGTAATAAGATGAAGATGAACCTTTAATTAAGAAGATTAATATTCAACTAAAACCACGAAGTTCCTATATGAATTCTCAACCAAATAGTTTAAATTTCTACTAATAATGATAAATATATAATCAAAAATGGAGTAGTTAAATGTTCAGTTAAAACCATTAATATTCATAAAAAAGAGAATTTTCAACAGGATAGTTAAATTGTGAACCAAAAAAGATGAATTTTTGACGAAAGATGTAATAGTTTATATTTCAGCCTAAAAGCAGACTGATTTTTAACCAAATAGTTGTATTTTCAACCAAAAAATATTACATTTTTACCAAAATACATGGATTTTTTTAAATAACATTCATTTTGAACCAAGTAGATACATTTTCTACTACAACAGATGAATTTTCAAATTAGAATGGTGAAGGTTTCAGTTAAAATATTTAATTTTCAATAAAATAGTTAAATTTCCAACAACAGATATGAATTTTCTTCTAAAATGACGAATTTTCAGCCGAAAAAAAATTTAACATCATATCTAAATTTTCAACCAAAGTCACGTATCAATAGTCAACTAAAAATGCATTTTCAACAACAAAAAATGATATTTTTACGAGAAAAGAGATGAATTTTCAACGAGAAAGTTTATTTTCGAACAATAACAAAACTAAGTTTTAAACTAGTTGAATTTTCTACCAAATTAGATAAATTTTCTACAAAGAGAAATCAATTTTTTTTTAAAAGTTGATTTTTCAAGCTAAAAAGTCGACAAAAAAAAAATTGCATTTAGGACCAAATAGTTGCACTTTCAAGCAAAAAAGACGAATTTTAAACAAAAAAAGTGGAGTTTTGTAACCGATTAGTTGAATACACAATCAAATGGTCAAATTTTCAACAAAAAAAAGATGAAACTGTAACGAAAAACAGTTGCATTTTCAAGAAAACTAATGAATTTTTAAGTTAAAAAGATTAAATTTTTAGAAGAAAAAATTAATTTTCAATTGTCGACCAAAACTGACTTTTTAACAAAATAATTGAATCGTCAATCAAAACCGAATATTAATTACCAAGTAAACAGTTGAATTTTCAACCAAAAAAGATGAACATTTTACCAGAAAAGAAATGAAATTTCAGCAAAAAATGGTTTTCGAACAAGAAGAAAGAAAATTTTAACTAAGGAGTTGAATTTTCAACGAACAAATCAATTTCGTACCAAAAGAGATCAATTTTCATCAAAAGAGTTGAGTTTTTGAGCTAAAAAGATATTGAAAACATGTTAATTTTTATCCTAAAGATATATTTTTTACAAAAAAAATTCATTTTTGACCAAAACAGACGATTGTTAAACAAAAAGTTAAGTTTTTAAGCTAAACATTCGATAGATTTAGAAAAAATTGACTTCTGATCCCGAAAAGATCGATTTAAAAAAAAAAGTTAAATTTCAAACATGAAAGATAAACTATGAACCTATTAGCTGCATTTTCGCTTTAAAAAATCATAATTTTCAACCAAACAGTTGCTTTTAGAATGAAATAATTACAGTTTTAAGCAAAAATATAAGTTTGTAACAAAAAGTTAAATTTTTAACCAAATACTTGAATTATCAATCAAGTCGTAGAATTTTCGAAAAAAAGAAAATTCCTCTGCAACTAAAAACTGTTGCATTTTCGAGCAAGCAGAGTAATTTTAAGCTAAAAGAACCAAGTTTTTAGAAGATTTGAATTTTCAACAAAAAATTTAATTTTCAATCAAGAAAGATGATTTTTCTACAAAAAAAATTTTATCCAGAAAGAAGAATGTTCGACAAAACAGTTAACTTCTTGACAAAAAATATAAGTTTTTAACACAGTAGTTAAAATTTAAAAAAAATCAATTTTTTCTTTAAATAGTTGAATATTTTTAACCAAAAAAGATTTATTTTAAACCAAAATTTCTTGTTATGTTCTATTGATTCAGTTTGCATTTAAACAAAAAAAATAAAAGGGGTAAGTACACAGGAAAAAAGAAGAATTCTTAAATAAAAGGGAAAAAAGTTTGAAGTCTGATATTAATTACATGCATTTACATGTCATAAATTACTATAGATGTTATACAGAGAATAATTAATTTTAATATTTTTGTAAATAAAATCTAAAATGAGATTGATGTAAGGATGAAGTGGCTTTTTCCTTTAAAGAGTGACTATAGCGACTTTTTTCTTTAAGATGTTATGGTTTTGACCAGGGTGATTAATAAGTTAAGATTTTATTCTTAAATTAAACAACGTTGTTGATTATGTATGTATTATCTGAAATGGAATTATTTTATTAACCGAAGAAAATTAATTAAATTAAATATGATTTTTTTTACAACCTAGCGGTTTTTAATGCTTCTAGAAATAACAGTTTTGCATTGTCATCACAATATTTTATCTTACGCAACCAAATAATATTTCACAAACTAAGAAATAAATTCTTAATTGAATATGTGAAGTATTTTATAAATTGAACTTAAAAATAATAATATTTCACAACACATAAAAGTAATCCCTTTCTTCAAAATATTGTAGACAACTTTCCACCGGATAGCCGGCAACCGTTAAATATATTTTTTGCAAATTACAAGGCTTAAAAAAATAGTAATAAGGAACAAGAAAGTACTATTTCGAGAAATAGAAACTAAATTACATGTAGAGATAAAAATATACTTTATTACGGATAATAATTATTCAATTAATTAATTAATTAATGTACCCTCTTTGTGAATCTCTGTCGTGCGGTCAGTGGGATCATAGCCAGGAGTTTCAGGATCACAACAGAACCCCAAAATCCGAAAACATTCACTAATGCTGGGTTAATTACTGGCATTTTTTGAATTGAATTTTTGGACTTCTATTTAAATATGTTATTTATCCTTTGAGAATTTACAAAAAAATATGACTCGCACTCTGGCTTTTACTTGCTATCCATCTAAAAGATGGCACTCGTCTGACTCTTACTGGACTTTCATCTACAGTGGTGTCAGTTGTCGAAGGTAGAGAAGAAGTGGGATTGAATATTCATTGGATAAACGATCAACATGGCTTCGTAAAATATGTACAACCTTGTAAAGCGAAGAAGAAGTTAGTTAATTTCCAGAAAAAAAATCATTTTAAATGATGAAATGAGGTGTTTTATAATCTAAAATAGTAAAATTGTGAGTTCTTTTTCATAGCTTTTAAATATTTATGCATATTATTATAATATTAGATAAGGGGTTCCAATTTTTTTATTTTTTATTCATAAAGCTACAAACTTGTTTAACGTTTTATTCATTTTCATAAATGACTCATCATTTTTTAGACGAAACATTACTTAAAGTAAGATAATGGTAGCTAAGTGTTGGTTTAGAAGCATTCTTTTTTATCTGTTGACTAAAAGCGTTACCGACTCTTTTGCTGTCTGCAGCGTGCTGCACTCTATGTTAATAAGCGATTTTTCAATTTTCGGTTCTAAACTTTGATTAAAACGGCGTTTCTGTTATTAAAAAATAATCAATTATTATTACAAAATTTACAGATAATATTATTTTTTAAGTTGAGAATGGTTTAATTTGAGATATATTTAAACAAGACAAAATTGGACAAAACTGATGTCAGACTCTTAATTTAAACAAGTGAAACATTAATATAATGTTTAATTAATAAATAGTTCAATTAAATTGTTTTTAAATTCCAGTCAATTTTTAGTGAGTTCGCTGGTTTCCCAGACAACAATTACTGTCATTACAATTTTATGAATTTCCATTGTTAATCAGTAGATTTTCATATATTTATACTTATTTATTAACTGGCATATAGATAATAAAATAAATTGTCAATCATACATGTCATCTTATATAACTTATTCTCAAAAACCCATATTTTCCTTAAAATAAAAACTTGAGTAAAAGTATTGAGAATTAAATCTTTTACAGCAAAATTTAAAAAAATAATTCCATAGTTATAAAAACTACTTTTGCAAACAATTAGGTAATTTAACTAAACTCTCAGCAGAAACTATATTTGATTTGAATTTTTGTTCACAAATCTTGACCGTCTACTTTGTAATTTTAAAAATGTTTATTTTTAAAATTTTGAAATGAACAAGAAATTTAAATTATGTTTATGGATAATATTGTATAAGCAAATTTAATTGAACTACTTGTGTTATTTTCAATATTAATACCTACATTTTTGAGCATTGATAATGCATTAAATAATTTATCTGAATTTTTAAACATAATCTTTAAATTTAAAATTCTCTATATGATATTTAGACTTTTGGCAGTACAATTTTAATTCTATGATAAATAACAGATTCAAATATTATGAGTTTTAAAGAAAATTTATTTCAATGTCATCCTTAAAGAAATATATTTTTTAAGTTGAGTCTTCTACACGTAAATGCGACCTCGAACAAAGCAATAAACTTATTTGTGAATACCTTATTGCAAAAAAAGTTAATAATACTTTTAGATGCGTTTTTTTATCTTTTTCACATTAATAGACAAACATGCAGCACTTAACATCGAAGTAGAATATCAGAGCACACAATGTGACGTTTTAAGCATAGCGGAAAGTCAACAAAAATAAAAATATCAAAATTATGATTTTCTTAGCATGTATTTTTTAGAGAAGGCTAATAAAAAAGTAAATAAAATTTATGCCATGAATTAACAAAAGTCATTTGCATAAGCGGTAGTTGAAATTTAATATACATTTTATATTAAATTTAATCTTGCTGTGCAATATTCACAATTAAATTAATAATCTAGAATTCGTCGATTGAATTGCTTTTTATGAATGGTAGAAATTTAATGTAAGTACCGTGAATTGTAGACTAGGTCTCTTGTTTATTTGCGTAATTACACATTTCGATTTAAAATCCGATACTTGCTTCATTTAAAAATGCAGAAAAGGGTATTCTAGAGGCCAGGGGGAAGCTTTTTTTTATGAAAGTAGCTATATTATGAAAAACAAATAGGGTTAAGTAAGATTACACTCTTTCACCTTTTTCAGTTGCATAATCCACTCTTAACCCTTTTCCAGTAACCTTTCTTCTCATTATGGAAAAAGTGAAAATAAAACCATACCACCTTTTTAATAATGGAAAAAGTATAGGCGTGAACGTAAACATATTCCTACCCCTTTTCCAGTAATCTAGCATACCCTTACCCCTTTTCCAGTGGCCTTTCTTTTCTTTATGTGAAAAATGAAAACACAACCATATTTCATTTCCTGTAGTCCCATTTCATTACGAAAGCACTGACGACATGTACTCTACTGAAAGGTATGAAATAAAAAAATTAATTAAAAAAAGGTCGAATACGCTAGGCATCAAAAAGTCACTCTGATGTTGAAAAAAAGATTTTTTTACATCAATCAATCTCAGGCGAAAAAAATGTATAGATTTTTTATTTGTTTTATACTTTCTTCATATAAAACAAACTAAAATGATACATAATTTGTTTCAAACGATTCGAAGGGATTAGGAGAGGTTTCACAGATTTCAAATAATTTAAAAGATTTCAAAAGTTTGAAGAAATTACCTCCAGACGGAGAAATTATACATAGTCGGAAATATTATATACCATTTTTACTTTTTCAATAGATTTTTTTATAAAACAAAAATAAAATTATAAATAATTGGATCCTTTATGTATAAACTATATATAATTTTTTCGGCTGGGCTAGTACAATTTCAGAGAGAATCTTAATTTTGTCTAGGGTTTAGTTTTGTGTAGTTTCAAGAAAAACTTAAGGAATTAGATAGAGTTTAAAGGATTTATGAGAAATTGTAAGAAATTAAGAATGATTTCCACGGATTACAAATGATTTATGGGATTCTAAGCGATTCTAAGGAATTTTAAAAGATTTTGAGATATTTTAAAATAAGTTACGGGATTTAAAAAGGATTGTGAGAGATATCGAAATATTTTAAAGATTTTTGAAGGATTTCTGAGGATTTTAATGGGATTTCGAAGAATTTATAGTATTTGAAGATTTCTTAAAATTTTTAAAGACTTGCAAAGATATCAAGAAAGTTTGTGGAATTTTCTGATGTTTAGAGGGATTTTGAGGATTTCATGACATTTTCAAAAGAGTCAAAAGATTCAAAAGTATACATCCTCGGATTTAAGAGGATTTAAAAATATTTAACGAAATATTAAAGGCTTTTTGAATATTAGAAAGGATTTAAAGGAATTTCAATTCATAAGTTCATATTCGTTGCAACCAGATTGATCTTTTCTAGCTTGAGAATTATTTCGCAGAGTGAAGCTATCTTCGAAATTGTTTTTTTAAACTTTATATTTTCGAAATCAATTCATATAAAAAAATTTCAATTCGAGTTTAAAGTTTTTCAGGCCGAAGTTTATTAGAAAAATTCTTTCAAAAGTGACACAAGAGATGAGAAGAATTAAAAGACAAAGGTACATTAACCAAAAAATATTTACAAGTTTGTTGTAAACTCTGATTTAAAAAAATATATTCAAAGTAAAAAAATCAACTTTTTGGAAGTAGGATGCAAGAGACAATAATATTTTATTTAACAAATTTTTTATCCTTAATTACTAAAAAATTAATAATAATATTTATTGTGATAGAATGCGCATTTTTTTAATGATAAAAATAATAAAGTTATATATTTTTGTTCTAATACTAATGCATATTATAAATAGTAATAATATAAATTTATTGAAATGATATACATTTTTCAGGGTAGCTAAGAATAAAATTTAATGAAAAATTAGAAAAAATATTGAAATAATCATGAATAATAAAATTTGTACATTATTTTGCAATATCTGAATAAGCGCAGTACCAACCTGAGGGGCAGAAATAAATATAATATACATTTGATATATAAGAGTTGAACATAATGCAGAAAAGTTCGCATTTTCGTTCAAATTAAGTACGAAGCATGAGATACATCATGAGAATGTGTTCGTTAAAGTCGAAGGAGCTTTAACAAAAGAGAATTTACAATCACAAAATGACAGCTTTCGATGCTTTGAACTTTAATTTTAAAATGATTGCGCACAAATGTAAGGTAAATAAAAAGATCGAGCTCTTAGCGCGAGGTGCATGCATTCTCGAACACGAAGCGCGAGAAAAATATACCATCGAGCTCGAGAAGCGAGAACCAATAGTCGCGCGCTCTAGGTTCTAATTAAATATTTAATATCAATTTAAATATTTTCGAGCATGTGCGCTTCAATATCCGAAAATGAAATTCTAGGAGAACTATTAAAATCGATTAATGTTTCCAAAAATATCGAGCGCAGCAAGAAAATTTGAACCTGTTTGTCAACGGGTGCTGCTGTGGGCACCAATGACAAGTGCGATGGGTAGAATTTTGTAATCTCGCGTGCGAGAGATGATTCGAATTTCCTTGTCGCACTCAACATTTTTCAAAATAATAATCGGCTTCATACCTGAAATTTTATTTGTGAATTTGAAATTGGTCTCGCTGTGCATTATTTGAGTCTTTGGATTGATTGAATCCGATTGGCAACTCCGAATTTGTATTTAATTAGCTGTGTTTGATATCAGTAGCCTGATAGCATGGAACGTTGCGGGAACGCCCCTGGAACGTCACAAAGAGGTCTAACCGTTATTGTTATTTTTCACAACAAACAAGACAAGAAGTTGAATTGTTTACAAAAATAGACATAACACATCGTTGCATCAGCTTCGCGTTCCCCAAGTTGATTGATCTATGTTGCGCTGCATCGATTGAATGTCCATCAATTGAAAATGAAACCCCTAAAATCAGACCACACCGAAAAGGATGTGTTTTTATCACCTGGATCCCGGTTTTGATATCGTTAGAACTTTGGGAAGTATACCTCAGGCTTTTTCAACTGTATTATATGTTTCTGAGTCCTTAATACAGATACGTTTTAAGTACTTGATGCCCTTAAGCTTTTTTTACCACTTACAAAAATTCCAATTCTCCAAGTCATTTAACACAATTTCAATTACAAAAGATGTTTCGCCACATATTAGAATTAGACTTCAGCCTTGAATGTGCAGGGTTCAATGTATAGATATGATAGCGTGTAGATTAAAAAGTGTAGAGTTTAATGTGAAGGGTTTTTGCGTGTAGAGTTTAATGTGTAGACAATTATGTGCTCAGTTTAATTTGTAGGCCTTTTTATCAGGACAGTTTGTATCTTGACAGTATTTATAAGGTGTAGACTTTAATGTGCAGAGTTTATTTGTGAAGACTTTAATGTTCGAGCTTTCCAGTTTTCCAGTTTAATGTGTAGAGTTAAATGTGCAGGGTTTTTGCGTGGAGACTTTAATGTGTACAGGTCATGTGTACAGTTCCAAAAAATTCGTTTATAAAAAGTTTTAGAGTTAATCGTGGATACTTGCACGTGTAGACTTAAATGGGTAGACTCGACGTTTACGAATAATGTGTAGAGTTAACATGTGTAGATTCGATATGTGAAGTATCGACCGGGCCCCGTAGTAAACGCGTCAAAATAGGTAGGTATACAGAGTTTCAAATTAATTGGAGGAAGTTCGTTTCGGAAGTTCATTCAAAGCAAATAATGATTCAACAGCCAAAACAAGTTTCAATTAACATTTTTGTTAAATAATCAGAAAGAGGGATCTTACGTAAGAAATACTTTAGATTCTCCCTAATATTATGGGTTCGCGAGCTTTTCTCGGTCCCCTGCCCCTGTAAAGCCTTACGTAATTAACGGACGCTCCAAAAGGGGCCATTCTTAAATTATGTACGGTTAGTAAATACTTACGTAATTTCTACGGACTAGATTTTGTTCATCAATTTATTTAGACGTTATCTAAAAACCACATGAGGCAATTTCGAGGGAGTGTGGTTCGGTAAAATCGTCCTGTTTCTCATGAATTAACAAAGTAGTTCAACTTTTAACCAAATAGTTGAATTTTCAACCAAAAGAGATTAATTTTCAGAAAAAAAAGTAATAATTGATATTTTAACCAAGAGAAGATTTACATTTTCAAACAAAAACAGTTAAATTGAACGGAAAAGACGGATTTATAACAAAATAATTGAATCCTCCACAAAAAAAGATTTATTTTCAACTAAGAAGTTGCATTTTTAAAACAGAAAAGTTTAAATATCTACCGGCAAAGGTATATTTTTGAATAAAAAGTAAAATTTTTAACAAGAGTTGAATTTTCAATTGAGAAAGAGTTTTTTATCGATAAAGAAAAAAAAACATTCCGCATATTAAATTGAAAATCCAAAAGCGAGGTTTCCACAAGAGAGTTGATTTTTTAACTAATTATTTGAATTATCAACCAAAAAATTAATTTTTAGCCGAAAGATTTATTTTATATTAAAAAGACGAATCCTCAATAATATTCACCAATTTTTAACCAAATAGTTAAATTTGTAACCAAACAGTTAAATTTTTAACCGAAAAGTTAATTTTCAGTTTAAAAATGAAATGTTAAGCCAAGAAAAATTTGTTGACAAAGTAGTTTATTTTTCATCTAAAATTATTAATTTTTAACACAGAAAATTAATTAAAAAAATAATAATTTTGAAGTAAGTAGTTACACTTTTAACGCTTTCAACCAATTTTGAATTTTCAAACTATAAAGACAAGATTTTCAGCAAAAATGATAATAGTTCATTTTTAACACAAGCAGATTTTATTTTCAAATCAGAAACTGTTGAATCCAACCAAGAAACAAGGAAGGTTCAAAATACCAAGAAATTGATTTTTTAACAAAAAAGATTAATTTTCAACAAAATACATTTTCAACCAAGAGGATTAATTTTCTATAACAAAAAAGTCGATTTTTTAAACAAAGTACATGAATTATCAACCAAATAATTAAATTGACAACTAAAAAAGAAAAACTTTCAACAAAAAAAGGGAACGCTTAAATTTTCAGTTGAAAAAGTAATTTTTACCAAGAAAAAGCTATCAACAAAATTATCTAATTTTCAACTAAAAAAATTAATTTTTTACTTTTCTAAGTTTATGAAAACTCAGTTAGATTGTTTGCTTAATTTTACAATTATCAATAAAGTAACATATTATTTTAGGTTTAATGCACAAACGCTGACAAATTCTGTTTCAAATAAAATCTGTTCAACTTTTCTTCGTTAATGATTTGCAGACTTGAAATTATCTTACGTAAGAAATGGGTTGTACCCCCCCCCCTCCCTCATATGTAAGACATCATAAATAAATCTTTGACTCCCCCCATGTACGTAATTTATACAAGTCGCATTAGTAGTTCTAAATTGTAGCTTTTAATTAAAATGTTTTTTTTTTAATTTTTAAAATCTAAAAAATGGAATATTGAAAAAGCTGAATATTTTGGATGCATTCATAAACCAAAGAAAATTCATAAATTTGCCTCGGAAAAGATAAGGCTTCGTCCATAAATATTGTCACGCACTGAGGTGGGTGGTGGTTGGGGGGGTCAATTCTGAGGAGTTTTCTTCTTGGTCGCAATGTTCAATAGAGGATGGGGTGGAGGCAGGAGAGTGGAAAATAATAACGTGACGTCATTTATGGACGAAGTTGTAAAAGTTTTTCCGAAGTAAACATTATCTCAATTCGGTATAGCCCCCCACCTTATTTGTTCATTTTTTAAAAATGTTTTCCACAGTTTTCTGAACAGTTCCACTATCAAGTGACCACACAAACTTCCTACCCTTTCGCTAATCACGGATTAACGAAACCATGAAGCGCTACGTAACGTCAATCGCGAAAATAATAAGCTTATCGTCTATATTCATTCAATTAGTAAGTACATACTAAGTTATTATTATGCTATTACATAAGGGTGGTCTAAATTAAAAAAAAAAGAAATTCTATGCGTATTGCCATCAAACTTTTTCGAATCCACAAAAATATAAATGTGTTTAAAAAAATTTTAAGTTGAATGTTTCGAAAGCTCCATGAAATTCAACAAGTTTTTCCCATGAGAAAGAAGAACAGTTTTGTAAATTTTATTCAAAATGGTCAATATTAGGTGCATCGAGTTGAAACTCAACATTTGTCTTTACGATTATCTATAGAATACAAATGAATAATTATTTTTAAAAAACACGACCATAAATCTGTTTTATGTCCCGAAAAACCCTCATAAGTGAAAAATTGGATCTTGCGAGGTTTCTGTGCTAGTTATGATTTTTTTCGCTTTTTTTAGATACAAATTGTTTTGAAATACATAAAATACTACATTATACTGATAATTATTTGTTTAATGACATTGTTTAAACAATTTCTTATTGCTCTAGTAATTTTCTCTCTACAATGGAGTTAGACTGTCGCGGTATTTTCCTTTTTCTTCAACTTATTTTTCAGTTTTTATTCAGGTCAAAGCATTAATCAATTAAATTTAACATAAATATGTGTTTAAATAATTTATTAGATATTATTTATAATAATATTCTCTTGCTTTAGAATAATGATTGATAGCTGCAGTTTTTTCCAAAATTTTGCACTTTTATCCCACTTTTTTCAGTTAGAGCGAGGTGATAATTAATTCAAGTTAGCAAACATAATTGTTTTAATAAATTATTATTGTTTATAATTATATATTCTCTGTCTAAACTAATGCTACAAAGTTGCAGTTTTTCTAAATATTTTTACTTTTCGTCAATTTTAACATAGTAAGCTAATACATAAATACAATTAGAGTGCATTAACAATAATAATTGTTCAAACAATTCATTATAATTTATAACTGTCTGCTCTTATGGAAAAGCTAGAAAGTTTCTGAAATCTCTGAAATGTCCAGGTTTTCTTTTACTTTTTATTTAGAAAAAAATAATAAATGCCAATATTAATTATTGTTTTAAAAAAGCTCTCAGTAATTACTTTGAGAAAATTTTACATTTAATATGATCCATATAGCAACTTTGAATAATATTTCGAATATCTATCTTATTTAAGAAAAATATATTCAAAAAAAGAAAGATATTGTTTAAAAAATTATTCTTTCTACTGCCTATTTATTATTTGTTCATAACTAAAAAGCCAAATCAAAGATAAAAATGTCAGAAAAAACTGCAACATTCTAGCAATTATCTAGGAATAATTTATTTTTCTACAAGAATATTATTATAAATAAGAATAAATTGCTTAAACAATTTACGTAAGCATCTAATTATCAGTAGAAAGTAATATTGTATGTACAAGAAAAAATCTGTATTATAAAAAACGCAAAAAATCATCATTAGCGCCGGAAGTTAATTGAGAAGAGAAATGTTGGGTTTCAAATCGATTCTTCTAATATTGAGGATTTTGAATAAAATTTACAAAAGCGTCTTCTCTTCTTATGCGAAATACATGTTAAACGTAATGTGGTTTGTGAATCCTCTTAAAAAAATTTTAAAAAAACGCGTTATTTTTTCTAGATTCGGACAAATTTGGGAACAATAAACCTAATAAAAATTCGAGGGACAAATTTTCCAGTGCATATTTTAACCACACTAAGGTACATGCGCTTTTATTGCCTTCAACTCAATTTCATTTTAGGGAGTCTAACAATAGGAGCTCAAAACAGAGGATAACTTTTTCACGAAAAATAGGAAAATTAGGGGAAAGATTAATCATTTATTTTTACATGCAGAAAATAAGAAACTATTTTTTATAAGAACTTTTATAATGAATGAATATACTTAGACCCGAGAAAAATAAAATTTGTTGAAAAAACAATTTTTATTTTGAAAATCTTTCATATAATCACACGGAGAGAAATTTAAAGAGATTGTTACACGGAAGAATCAAGAAGTAGTGCCGTAAATTAATCTCCCAATATTTCATTCTATGCAGAAATATTTTTCTTTTAAAAAGTACCGTCATTAATAATTATTAATGATTTTAATAATCAATGTGTGAAAAACCCGATGGCTCTACATGCCCATGTATATTCACTACGTTATAATAATGTAGTGAAATTTTCTATACACTTAGCACTGTTTTGCTTTCTATGCATGATATTCTAAATAAAAAAGTAAATAAATCGTTAGGAAAGACATATGCGAAATAAACATTTTTATTTCTTTCAAAAAACAAATAACACTAACAGAAAAAATTAATATTTGTTGTATTACACGATTATAGGTCATTCATTTAATAAAAATTTATTTCGTCAAAAAATGGACTTAGCACTATTTCACTTTTCCCTGCATAAATTAAATCGTGCTATATAAATAATTATAATTAAATATTTCTTTCCAAATTTTATCATTTTGTTCTCTACCCTAATTAGTATGTTGAACTAATGTAGTTATATTTGTGCGGAGATATTTGAAGGGTAGCATTGCAGAACTAAGTAGATAACCAACTAAATGGGTATTTTTTAAAAAGAGTGAAAAAATATTCTCTAAAATAGAAATGACTATTTAAATATAAAACAAATGTCCACTCCCGAGCCGAAGTGTTGCTGAGTTGAGGAGAAAAAATTTTGTTACAAAAAAGTTATCCTGGTTCAAGAAAATGAATTTAGAATTTATACAATCACAAAGAGGCATAAATATAAAATATGACCAGGCTTGACAGCGGATTGCGATAAAAAATCCAATTTTTGACTTAAAAGATGAAAAAATCAAGCTTCCGAGACATTGTTGCTAAAATAAATACTTGCCCCCTAAGTATGGGGGTGCTAAATGATAATTCACAATGAGTTAAATGATTTTGTCTTGAAAAAATCAAAATTTAGGATCGCGATATCACAGTATGACAGATATTTTGTTTGCTAAAAATCCACACACAAAAAATACATATTAAATACTTTTTATGTAATTAAAATAATGATGATTGCATGAAATATCAATTTTAAAATTTTAATTTTTAACATTATTTTATGCGATTAACACATTTTCACTAGAAATTTTGTTTATCTATTCTGTACTGCAACCCTTCAGTTTAGGATCTTTTACACTTAATTTATTTATAAATAATTTATTTAAGTATTTAAATATTATGCAGGTGCATTTTATTATTATAGCTGTGAGTAAAAATTTGATGTTAGGGATCAAAATAAATGTTTAACTTTTTTAATTAAAATGTCTAAAAGTTACCAAAAATCTAAGTACACGCGGTAGCATGTTCTAGTTTTGAATAAAATAATTATGAAGATGTCGAACGAATGATTCTTATTGTTCTTACGTAATTTAGTAATTCTCAGAGAATTTCCCGCGCAATTAATTAATTCAAATATATACATGAGAATAGCAACAGGCTTAAGGACCATTTCATGTTGGCACGTCTTGTGATTTTCACATATTGTATACTTAAAGAAAAAACGGGATTTTTTTTACTATAGCGGTAAAAAGGGGAATTAATAAGAAGAAAAACGCAGGGTAATAAGGGACGGAGCATGATCCCTGCTGTTTTCTTATACCCTCTAGATTTCCGGAAATTAAATAATTCAATTTTAAATATTTTCGTATGCTTTTAGGTTTCAGCTGACCAATCGACTGGCCAATCGAGAACCATAATTAAGGTGGAACTTTATTACGAGGCGTTATGTCCATACAGTATAGAATTTATACGGATGCAACTCGTTCCAACCTATCGAGATCTTAAAGATTATCTATCGATCTCCTTTATTCCATATGGATTCGCCAGGGTTCGTTTTTTCAATTAATTTAGTTATGTAATCTGATCATAATTGAAATTTATTCATTTATTTAAATAAATGTTTGCATTTTAAAATATAACACAGACAAGTTGTACAGTAAAACTCATGGTTTTCCCACGTTCCGATAATATTTTCACACGAGTAACTCGGTTACTTTTATCGAAATTTCGGTACAAGTAGCCTCTTTTCCGGCTTACGGTATTCGAAATTAAAAATTCGGCTTTTCATAAACCACAGTTTCGGTACATGTAGTCACGGCCAAAATAATTACTAAATTGTTTCAAACATTTTGTCTTTGAATTTCACAATTCATCCTCTGAGAAGACTGTAAAGTTTCAAGCATTTGTTGCAAGGCAGAAAATAAATTCCAAACTTCAATTAATGCATCCGGTGATAGATACTCAGCTTCGTAACCGAGAAACGATGGCAAAACTTGACAATGTGAATCACTTTCTGTTTGATCGATTCGTTTCCTTATTTTCTTCTTCTTTTAAATTAAATAATTTATTATTAAGATAGTCTGTTAGGTTGTACCCAATTGCAAAAATATTTTTTTTAGAAATTGCCAACTTATTTTTTTTGTTTTGTTAAAAATTATTTGTAGAATATTTTAAGCGAATTTTCCACCCCCTTGATCAGAATCAAGTTTTATGCAAGTTTTCTCATAAAAAAAGATACCCGTTGCAAACTTTTAAATAATATTTTGGGTTTTCTTTACAAAATTTTGAGAATATTGTTTTAGCCGCAAAACTGATATGAGTTGAAATTACAAAGAAACTCAGGAAGAAACAAAACATATATTTTTTAGCTTTATAACAGGTGCTTTTTTAGTGTATGGGGTTGTATAATACCCGGCGTACGTGATAATTTGTCAAACACTTAGTAATGTCATTTTTAAGGTCGACGGTTAAAAAAAATATTCTCCAAATTTTTAAAGGAAGCCATAACTAAAGTTTAAAGTTTTTAAGAGGTCTTTCTTAAATTTCAAGCGTAAATTTTAATAAAAACTGGTTTTGATTACTTTTATGAGTGTTTATCTGCAATAAACTAGCTGTGAATCCGATCTCGGGTGTTTACATTTTAATTGTATTTATACAGTAAGGACGTTTACTCTGTAGTCATAGGGAATATGATGATTATAAACTTTAGCATACAATGCAACCCGTTGTACATCCGTGTATTGCAAAAAAGTATTACATAGGCGATTTTAATTCGGGCTTCAAATCTCCCGCGTTCGAGCTCTTGCGCTGATTGGTCAGAGGCTCCGAGACTCAGAAAAAGTGCGCAAAGACGTATAACCTAATTATGAAAGAAGGTTATGTTCCCTAGGGTTAAACGCGCATTTCAAATAAATAATTAGTTATGAAGTTTGAAAAAGTGTAACACAACATTTAAAAGTGTTCACAAATACTGTTGGTGAATAGCTGCAGGCTGGAAGTAATTAATTGGTAATAAAATCTGCTGTTTTACTTATTGAATTAAATATGGGATTCAAACGCTTTTGACGACAAGAGCATTGGTAAATATCATCAACAGTAAGTGTCCTTTTTTTAAAATAATCACTGAAAATACTAGTGCTCGGGTTGATTTATGTTTATAAAAAATTTGATTTATACCAATTAATGCATTAAACCTTGAAGGAATAACAGCTATTCACAAGTGAGATAATTGCTTTCATACTTTTAAAACGTAATATATCGTAAGTTTAATTCAATTCTTAATATTTTCTTATTTAGAATTTTTTCTTTTCCACAGATTCACAAATTTATAAACATAGCTACTGCAACAAAAAATGTAATTCGTATGTTTATAAAAATTACAATAATGAATCTGCGAATAAAATGATGAGAGTTAAGAAGCGGCGAATTATTCTTATAAAATGGATGTCCAGCAACATTTAAAACGTGGAATTCTTTTTTAATCTTGGACTCTCCTTGAATTTTTTACGAGAACCTTAAGTTAATTTTGTTTTCTTTTAGAATCGTTGTTTTATTACCAATTATTTTATAGATTTGAATAATTCTATAAGTTTTTTATTTTGTCTCCGCTAATATAGAATGTTAAAGTATACATTTTTTGTTATATTTAACTTAAAAATTGTGAAAATTAAAGAATTAAATTTTTTGTTGCAGTAGCTATGTTTATAAATTTGTGAATCTGTGGAAAAGAAAAAATTCTAAATAAGAAAATATTAAGAATTGAATTAAGCTTACGATATATTACGTTTTAAAAGTATGAAAGTGCTTATCTAACTTGTGAATAGCTGTTATTCCTTCAAGGTATAATGTATTAATTGGTAACATCAAATTTGTTATAAACATAAATCAATCCGAGCAGTAGTATTTGCAGGGATTATTAAAAAAAGGGCATTGACAGTTGATGATATTTACCGATAGCCTTGTCGTCAAAAGCGTTTGATTTCCATATTTAATTCAGTAAGTAAAACAGCAGATTTTATTACCAATTAATTACTCCCAACCTGCAGATTTTCACTTTAATTAATTAATTAAGTTCGAAGTACATCGATTTTGACACTTGTCAAACGACAAATATAACTCATGTACTGTCACATTAGTGAAAACCAATTCCAATTTAAAAAAAAAAAAGACGGAATGCACGTCCCAGCAGTATTTGCAAACACTTCTTAATGTTGTGTTACATTTTTTAAATTCATAACTAATTATTAATTTGAAATGCGCGTTGAACCCTGGGGAACATAACCTTCTTTCATAATTAGGTTATATGTCTTTGCGCACGTCTTCTTCATCTCGGAGCAATTGACCAATCAGCGCAAGATCTCGAGCGCGGGAGATTTAAAACTCGCATTAAAATCGTCTATGTAATACTTTTTTGCATTTCGCAGATGCACAACGGGTTGCATTGTATGCTAAAGTTATAATCATCATATTCCCTATGACAAAAAAGTCCTCCTTTCACGAGCACTTTGCTTCCCGTTAGCAAATGTATTTGCTTCCACATAGAGGAAGCTTTAGTGATTTTTTACATATTGGACGAACTAAAGTTTTCATTTTGTTTAACTTAGAAATAGAAATTCACAAAAAAAGCAAAATTACAAAATAGTATAAACAATGCTCAAATACAACGAAAAATCAGTTAAATAAAAATGTTTTCTTTGAAATGGTAATTTTTCGAACTGGGAAAGGGAAGTATAGAGTTCTGTCGCACCCTATCCCTTTCCCAGCTTTATATTTCACAATAATAGTCAGAATTATTTTATTTGAAAATTTATAATCAAAAACTTTTTTCTGTTCATGCATCAACCTTGAATTATGTCGATGAGAAAAGTTTTTCTGTTTAGAAAAAATGTTTCAAGTATTATAAATGGTCATAACTCAATAAACTATATTAATATTTTATATCAAATGATTTTCCTTGAATCAAGGTATCTTTGCCATGCTTGCATCAATTTTGAATTATGTTAATAAAAAAAGTTTTACTATAAAAACCCGTTTTTTTAAATATTATTTACACGTCATTAAAATGTATCAATATTACAGTCCAATCGATTTGCCTCGAACCAACACATCTTTTATATTCTCACTTCAACTTTGAATTATGAGAATGAGAAAGTATTTACTGTAAAAATCGTTTTTAAATATAATATAAATGACCATAACTTCGTTACCCTGCATAAAAATTGGTTATCATTATAGTTCAATCGATTTGTCTTGAACCAAGGAATCTCTTTTATTCTTGCATCAATTTTGAATTATGTCAAAGAAAAAAGTTTTACTATAGAAAATCGTATTTGCAAGTATTATGCATTTTTATAGCTTTCTTACTCTTCAATAAAATATATCAATATTATAGGTCAATTGATTCGTCTCGAATGAACACATCTTTTCTATTCTCGCATCTACTCTAAATTATGAGAATGAAAAATTTTTTACCATAAAAATCGATTTTTAATATAATATAAATGACCATAACTTCCTTACTCTTCAATAAAATGTAATAATGTTATAGATCAATCAATTTGTCTCGAAGCAAGAAATCTTTTATGTCCTTACATCAACATTGAATTATGATAAATAAGTCCTCCAAATTTCATCATTTTATCTGCAACCGTTCTCAAATTATCGTGGTCACAAAAAAGTGTGACACACGTACACAAACACATGCGGGCAATTGCTTAGAACATTGTATCAGATATTATTAACTTGAGGAATGTTTGAGTAAATGAATTTCAAAAATTTTGAAATTGTAACTATTACAAAGCTTCCTCTAGGAGGAAGCAAAATCAAAGAATATAAATGTGTTCAACCCTTATCTGAAGTGGATAATTCGCTTTAAAAAAAATATTTAAAAAAAAAAAACATTTTTTTTGTATAGTGGGTTAAAAAGAAAAAGTTCTGGAATTAAAATTGATACAATGAGAATTCTCGGGATCGTATAAAAGGAGCGTTTTTTATGTTAAAAAGCCTACACATGTTTAAAAATGTTTTAAAACACATGGTTTAATACCAAAATCAGAATGTCAAAAATTGGCTGTATTTCTAATTTTCATAACTGTAGCGACTTTTTATAGTGCATTTTTGTGACTGGAAAGTTTTCAACTGCCTCAAAAATTCTTCTATTTACACAGGTTTTAGAATTTTTCCGAAAACAATGGTACATTGAATGCTGAAATTATTTTTTAGTAAATAGTTGATTGGAATTCCCAAAAATTGAAAAGACTTTCTTGTCCTTCAGAAATATTTTAAAAAATTGAAACTTAAGGCAATTTAAAGCTCTGCAAACAAGACATTTTTAATCATTTTTTAGCTCGGGTAGCCGTGGGTAGGGTGGTTCAATAATACAAGATTTCAAAAATATGTGAAAAATAAGTACTTTTTAAAACAAAATTTAAATATAAAGTTTATTGACTTCATGAAGAATGTTAGTGAATAAATTTTATCTGATAACTTTTGGTTTTGTCCCCTTATCCCCCATCCCACTTTAATATGCCCGGAAAATTCTCCAAAAAGTGAAAAAAGCATTTTTATGTATTTTTTGCGTTTTTTCAACATTAACTATTTTAATTCGAGGAGTGACAAGGTTCTAAGCATTTTCAAACTATTTCTTGATGTTTTAAACAATTATTATTCGTAAAAAAAATTTGACAGTAAATCTTGAAATGTACAATTTTTCGAGATAAATAATATAGTTGATGAATGTAACAATAGTATTTTTTGCTTAAAATATTTTGCAATTGTTTACACAATTTCGATTTGTATAATTTCCCTTCTCCATCACAACGTAAAGAGTCAGTATTTTATTGAATTAATGGAATAATTAAAGAATGTTAAGGGAAATATTTTTGTTTAGGATATTTGACAATTACATAATTATTTTTTATTTCTTTAAACTATTTTTGCCGTGTAAACCTTAAAAATGTATTATTTTGTAGAATTATTGACGCAGTTAATGAATCTTAAGAGTGACATTTTTTTAGACAGTTACCAATTATTTAAGTAATTAAAATCACTTGCTTCTTTTCATTGGAAATATGGACAAAATTACTATTGTTTACAAAATTAGGAATACATAATAAGCGAAATTGTGTAGAAATTCGAGAAAACTAGAATCATCTTCACCTTTTCTATTAAAAGGCGCAAGGGAATGATTATTAATTACTTAAATAAATGAAAGCTTTTTTCCAAAAAAATATAAAACTTAGAGTTTATTATCTGGGTTAATAATCCCATAAAATATTAACTTTTCAAAATGTATCGGGTAAGTATGGGTTGAACAAATGAAAATCGTTTAAATAATTACGAAAATTGCTATGAAAGAAATATTACTTTTCATCATTTACAGAGGGGAAAAGTTATTTAGACCAATAATAATTGTTTAAGCAATTAAGAATTAGTTTTAAAGTATTTGGAAACTTGTAATTTATCAAATAAAAATAAATCACGTTGAAAAATTGAAACAAAATACCGTCTCCGGCAGGAATTTTACATAAAACTGTAATTTCCCATTTTTTGCTATATTTTTTGAACACAATACAAGGGGGTTGTGGATCTCAAAAATTAAAAGTTATTGGGTCAAAATTATTCCCTGGACATTCAGGTAATACTATTCAGGAAATACTTCTTCTCCATATTTTCAAAAACCAAGCTTTTCCGATTAAAAACCCGATTTTAATTTTAACGGTTCGGGAGCATCGTTTAATGTTGTAGAATTAGAAAAAATAGGGATTTTTTCCGAATAACGAAAAATGCGGACGGGGTTAATCACTAAAAATAAAGTCGAATTTTCACGGGTTTAAATTTGGACCACCCAAATGAGCACCATGCACTTATAAACAAAATACAAAAACACTCCAGATTATATTCACAGCTTATTTTATTCAGGGTGGATTTAAAGGCCTAGGACCATATTAATTTTTTTTTAAGCGTGAAGAAATTTGACAATTCATTCTTTTATTAAAAGGAAGAAAATCAGGGAGTGATAGCTAAAGAAGATATTTATGCAATTTGACACACCCTATATTCTTTTATACGTGGCAATTCAAAAATCTTCCTAAACAAATATCAGTACCATATCTATTTCATTCGAACAGTAATATTGTCCACTATCGATTTGTGAATAAGAAGGTTTGTATTTTTTCATATTCTTCTTTTCTAATTTAAATGAATTTGAAAATCTAACTAAAAAAATGAAATCGCCAGAAACGGAGAGCACTTGATGGTTCCTGGGAATTTAATAGCCAACATGGAGAACGTGAGTCGTATGGAAACATGGCTCAGGCGTGTGGCATTTACGAGATCGAAACTTCCGTAAACACTAAGGAACAACAACAACAACAATTAGTTGATTTTGTAGGGTGCGTTATGTCTGATGATGATCCTCCGTCTGCTGCTAATGGTGTATGTAATTACAAAAATCAGATCGATTATATTATAAGAGGCCATTCATAAATTACGTAACAGCTTTTTGTTTTGAGGGGGCGGAGGGACAATTTTACGAGCTTTTCTCCTATTCTACTATTTCCCTATTCCCCTCTTTTCCCCGTTTGTCCCATTTTTCGCTTAAATGTGTATTGCTTTAATAAATCCGAATAAGGAAATCAAACTATTTTTCATAATTTATCTCTTTTCGTTGAAAAATAATTAATTCCACCAAGAATTCAATTATTTTGCTGAACATTCAAGCTTTCTGCTAAAAATTTGTCTTTCTTGGCTTGAAAATACAACTGTTTCAAGGAATGTGTGTGATCATCAGAGAATAACAGAATTTCTTAACGTCTTTCACAGACTACATTGAGCTATGAATTAAAATTTTTTTAATAAAATTTTTTCGGCAAAGAAGATCTCCTTTCGCTTTACTGGGAATCGAACCACAAAACTTCAAATTGCCGGTCGGGTTACTATTATTATTACACCATTAAGCCGTTTCCCTTTCGGAGTAGGCGTGACTCACTCTGTGGGTAGGGGAGTAGTGTGAGGAAGGGGTTATAAAATTTTTAGATTGATCTAGAATTCTCGTGTTATTTATTTAAA
>JAAAKG020148582.1:0-10224 GCA_010014905.2 Druon quercuslanigerum | reverse complement strand
AATAATAAGAAAGTTGTCAGATCCGGATCCAATCTACTCGTTTTTTATCCGATATATAGCACTTTTTGTTAATATTGCAATATTATAAATAACGCATATTCACTCTAAATCCATTTCCAAGTCCATCCTGACTGAACAACATTCATGAAAATAAACAATTCAAAATAATGTTCGTCGCACACTCAGCTTTGCTGCGAAATCATATGACACGCGCGAAAAGACACCTTTCATTGGAAAGACACCTCAAAGACATCTAAAAGACACTTTTTTGACGTGTGTGTCTTTCATGAAAGGTGTCTCAACAACCCTGCTATATACTCTCCGAAAAAGCAAATTCTCTGGCGGGAAAGTTCAAATGACTAGAAGAAAAATTAAAACATATAAGAACTGAGCAAATGTTTAAATTAGTTTTCCAGGAATCATAAGAAAGTCTGGTAGAGTCTCTTGAAACCTATGTAAATTCCTAAAGAGCTTTTTGTCGAAAATCGTCCTCAAAGAATTAGAGTTTTAAATAAAGATTTGCTACACTCAATCCTTTTTTCTTATGATTCGTTACTGGAGAACAACTTTTAAGTGCACTAAGTCTAAAACATATGTTTTTGTTAAGGATTTTAAGTACAAAATGAAAGTTGGTAACACTCAACCTATTTTTCTCATGACCCGTCATTGAACAATAACTTTTGACTGAATCAGGTCTAGAATGTATGTTCTTTGGTGTCATAAAGTTCTAGGTAAATATTCACCGCACCAAAAACATTCTTCTCATGACATGCCATTATACAACAACACATAAAAGCACATTCATCTTTTCATACCATTAGGCATTTTTTATTTTGTGTAGATTAAAATCCTAGAGAAAAATTGATTTTTATACTTGATAATGTCCTAGAATGATAACTTGTCCAAGCAACCGTTGGAGTGCGCGTAAAAGCTATATAGAACTCAACTTCTTGGAGAAAAATTTACATGTATTTTGTTCAACAGGTACACTTGAAATATGTCTGAAATGACAGGTCGTCCTAGTAACTGTCGAGTTGTGATCAATCCCTATGTAGTACTCAACTTCCTTAAATAAGATGTATTTGGTATACACGGTGCTCTCGGATGATGTTGCGCAATGACGGTTCGTGCCAGTAACCATTGAGCTGCGACCTATCTTTGTTTAAAACATAATTTGCGTGAGGAAGATATATTTTGCAGACCTAGTGTACTCGAAACTTGATGTACAAGGCGAGTTATGAGAAATAAGGGTGGGGTTTTGGACAATATTTATTTAGAATGTAACCTCTCTCTGAAGTATATTTTTTACACCTGATATATTTGGAAAATGTTGTGCAATGATGAACCATGAGAAAAACGGTGATCGTGGCCAATATTTATTTTGAACTTAACTTCCTCGAGGAATATTTAGCTTTTAGACCTGGTGCACTCAAAATATGTTGGAGAAGAAATTATGATAAGAAAAATAGACGGAATGCGAAAAATCTTCATTTTGAACTTAACTTCTTGGATGGAGATGTTTTTTTTACGCCGGGTGTACTCAAAAGTTGTTGTGCAATAACGAATCATGAAAAATACGGGTGGGGTGCAGGAAAACTTCATTTCGAACCTAACTTTCTTTCCTTTGCGCATTTGAAAGTTTATGTATAATGACGGATCTTCCCAGTAACCACGCGACTGAGACCAATCCTTATTTCAAAGTCAAATTTTTTTATGTGTATTTTTTACATTTCGTGCAAATGAAAGGTGTTGGCATAAGGACTAAAACCTCCGGGATTCAACCGAAGGTTAAGGAAATGATAGTATAGTGTTTTATAGGAACTTCCTGGATCCATTACCGGCTGAAATACGTAGACAGAAATTTAGTGGAATTTCCGCGGAAAGTCAATGGAATTTCCAACCGGAATTTCCATGGAATACTTTTCGGGAAATTTTTCCACGTAGAGATAATGATCTTTTGCCAACAAAATAGCGCGAGATAAGATGATGTGCCTTCTTTGTATTTTATAGAATGTGAATCTATTGTCATTGAAACTTTGCAGTTGATTTACAATTAGTCGTTTAGAACCGGAATATTTTTGAAGCACTGGAAGTTTCGTGTGGTTACAATTATAGACCAATTTTTAAATTAAATGTAGTCTCTAAGATACTAGATAACCTTATCGCAGATTGTCTTTAAAACACTTGTACCTCTGTCGAAATTAAAAGCTTGTGATACTACAGGACCTTTGTTAAATTTGCTCAGTAGCCGCTTAAAAGAGATATCACAATATGTAAAAGTATAAGGATAGTTTTGCAAAGATTTTTTAATTGTTATGGATTTGTAAGTTTTATAAAAATGTGTTTGTCAACAGGTGAGTTACTTTATCGAAATTTGCACCAATAATTATTTCTTCTATTTATATTATGGTACAATATCAAATTTCACAGTCTTACCAAATAATATTTTAAATTATATAAAATTAGAATATTTAAAATTACTCAATCTATCTAAATAAATTAATGATATTTTTAAAAAATTTTATTTGTTTTCAAACACATGGCAAAGTTTTATAAGATAGGGGTTAAGTGGTATAAGGTAAAGGTGCATAGTGTAATTTGGCACATCGGGGAATTTAGAAAAGCAGAATTAGCAAAAATTTTCCTAAGAAAAATTAGTAATTAAGAGTTTGACTAATGAAATAGCAACATTCTAGATAATAATAGATAATAGACAATAATCCATTAGTAAACTTCTCTTGTTGATTATACTTAATCCAAATGGTGGAAATGAAGTGACCGACTCAACACGTGTGATGCGCGTGCTTTATCATTCTATTTTATGGAATTTCGAGGTCTTTCTGTGAGTACACGAGCATTAAAGTGATTACTTTTAAAACAAATAAAAAAGCTGAAAAAATTATTTCACCTTGAGACGTTTAGAGAACTGAGTATTGAAAGAGAACACAGATTAAAATCTCACTTTGACAAATATTTGTTGTCAGATACACTTTTTCATACATCGAAATTCTTCCAAGGCCATACGTTATATAATGTCTTTTTCTTCAAAGAAATCTTATTGTAGAGAAAACTGTTTAAATTTTTTACGCAATTTTTTTATTTAATATCTGTGAGTTGTATTTTCCAATATATATTAATGCGCAATATATCGACGCACCAAATAATTGCTATTGTTATTTTGATTGCGTATGGGCACGGTCATCTAACTTTCATAGCAATGACGTTATCTAATGTAACCTATTGTTACCTATTATAACCTATTATAACCTATTGTAAAACCTGGTGTAAATTTTTCCGATTGGAGAGTTCTCTATGTATCTTACTGTCGAAAAATATGCGAATGTGAAATACGGTAGGGAATTTTTCCCAATGAGATTGTTACCTTTAGAATCGTATTTATACCAGACGAATCCTTATGCTGCACATAAATTACTTCTCTGTTTATCATGCAAGTTCTCCCTTTTCAGGAAGATTGCCTTAAGGGTCATGCAAAGGATTTAATCACCCGACAATACGTTATTAATTAAGTCATGCAGATTAAAGAAAGCGATATCTCAATGGCCTTGGCTTAGGAAGAGTCTGTGTATTTAAGATGGACTACAAAATTTAAGAAGTTAGGCTAATTGGTATAAATGATTTGGCATTACAGCTGGTATAAAGGTCACTTTGACCTTTTTCCATTTCATAGGGGTATATCCAATAGCTGCTCAGACACTAAAAATGGTACACATCGGAATCTGGTGCCATCAGAACATACGAACCTTCTTAAATTAGCGATCCGAATATACGGTCTTCTCCAGCGACCTTGAATGGGTTGAAACGCCAGACGACCTATTTAGTTTGTTATTATGTTAATTTCCGGCCTACTATCCTGTATTCAACCCCATTGCCCATATTTGCTGGGCTCTCCGGAGTTTGGCACTATCAGTTACAATTATGAATGCCCTGTCGAAGGCTCCCAACATGAGTTGCTTTAGGCCGATTGTATTTCCTCACTACATATTGCTACACTAAGCTTATAAAAAATCCAGTTTCCAGTTCTCTTGGCTCTATTGAATAATCTTCTACTTTAGTTGCTTTTTTAAGATCTGAATTCTCTAATTCCACCAAAGAGCATCTTTTTCTGGCTTTCTAATACGAAGAAACAACTATCCTCATAAGATTTACATATGACCCTACTTAATACATCCACAACCAACTCCAGCTGATCAATTGATTTTATTGCCCTAGGAATACTTTGCAATGACTCTCCAAGGTATTCTCTATTTCCATCCCAGTATATAGCTGTTTGGTTTCTATACCTAATCAGATCAGGCTTATCAACTGACAGTGACAAGGATAAATTCGAGTAATCTTGTAGAAATGTCTCTAGCGATACGTGCCATTCCCTAAACGCATTTCTAATGCATACCGAGCACAACGTCAGGTCAATAACTTATTGACATCTAGTTGTCACAAAGGTGAGTACATTTCCGCGATTCACTACGATTAAATAAAGATCCTTTCAATTTGCATTACTCCACCAAACATTTGCATTCGTCTAATGCCGGAAGTCTAGAGAATCGAATAGCAGATATGTTAAGCAAATCACCATGGATTGACGACTTCCTGCTCTTTAGTGTTTGATGTTAATTGCTATAGGATCTCTAATACAGAACCCAGGTAGGCAAATATAATCAATATCCCTTCTAACGTTGGTTACTGTCTTAGGGTTTTTATTAATTCTGTTATAGATTTTAGAATCGTATTTCTGGCTTAAACCTTTCAATTTTGTCCAGTAACGCCAAATTTTTAGAATCAGATCAACAGCCTTGTATTTTACTGTAATAGATCTGCTCAGGATGACCCAAGCAGATTTGCAGTAGAGGAGATTAATTTGAATGAACTTCAAATAAAAGAACTTTACGCTGCTCATCTAATAATCAGCATTATCCATCGGTTGTGTCATCGGCAGCTGTTTTTTCAATTTGAGGCTCTCTCGGTTCAGAGAGTATTTTTATGTGGACACTTTTTAATGCCAGATAAGGTTTAAAATTGTCTTTCTCGATGCTTGTGATGCCTGAGAGGTTCGACCTCAAGACCATCCGGGTTACCTGGACATATTTATTGGTATTCGTGATGGTCTAATCCTTCTCTTTTAACGTGGGGTTCTGAACTGTAAACTTTTTGAGGATGGATTATAGTTCCTTGGAAGATGCAGGTATCCATGCCGTAAACTTGTTAGGCTTAGGAAGGTCCTTAGACTCAATAGCTTTAATGCGATATTGAAGCCGTGATCTCGTGTTTTGCCCATGAAACCACCCCAAACGAGTAGAGTAAAGACGGGATAGAAAGCATGTTAGTCTACGATAAATAAAATTTGGCTTCTTCTTGAAATTTATAATATTTATTTATTATTATGTATGTTACTTGCGACAATATAGCGTCAGCTTATTTTAAATCTATACACATATGAAGCAAGGGTTTAAAAATTTTCATCTGACGTTGGAAATCACTTATTTCGTTAACTGAATAATTAATGATGTGAGGACAACGGATTTCTGGGTATTATTTGAGGCATTACGTATGTTTTATATGCAGGAAAGTCAATAAGATCATTTGGGGTCATTCCCCTATGTCTGAGAATTGCGTGCAAGTCTACTTTCACCGGACCGAATTTATGAATAGTATATATTGGAAAAAGCTTAGAATAACAATTCAACACTCCAACGATGAAATCCTCCACATCTACCACTGCACGAAACACGTCGGTTGTTGATAATCGGTACCAAATATCATGTTCATCTTTCGTTAGATATACGTGAGAAAATCTAAAATTTGAATCTATCTTTGCCCCTAAAGGTATGTGGCGAGCACTACTCGTAGAAAGTGCGTCATGATAAGGTGGAAGATGGCCATGATAAATGGGATAAATAGAAATATCTGTGGTGTGGCTAAGTAGAGCTTCCCCCTGAGTTGGATCGGCCTGCAAACTTAATTCTGAAAGAAGAACCAGAAACAGGTTAATTTTAAATTCTTAAAATCTACGATATTGACTAGTTAAATCATTAAATACTTTATCTTTTACTTGATTCATAAAATTATTTAACAAGGCGCATTGATTATTGTAACACATTTTACAAAATAACCTTAAGTTTAAATAGTGAAAAAAGTAGAACTCAAAATTAGCTATTTGATTATAGTTATTTGTATTTTTTTTCTCTTCCATTGCAGACAAAGGTATTTCTTATTCGATTCTAATAACCAGTAATAGCTTTTTACTTATAACTCATATTAATATTTCTAAATTTCACTGATGGGATATAGAACGCCACATATTTTCACTAACGTCAAAAGCTTAATATTTTTGCTCTATTTAATTAGGTATAATAAACCAAGTTTAAGACTAAGTTATTTTGAGCTTTACTATATAAATATCTCTTATCTTTTATATCTGAATTTAAATAAAACTAGTTTTAAATGTTTAAAACGCAAAATTAAAATTGCATTGAAGATTATAATGTTTCTCTTAAGGGTTTATATTTTCCTTCTACCTCTTCCTACAAGATTTTCAGCTAAACTTAGATTTACCTTATTGTTACTTAGGCAAAACTATTTTCAGCTATACATAACGTGAACTTTGTTAATGCTGTGTCGTACGTAACAGGCAAGTAAGCGGAACTATTACGATCACCCTTCCAAGAGAAATTTTTTTTCTTTGTTAACTAGTGAACTAGTAGAAGCACTCTGTTCATCCGCCAGGATAAATAATTCTTTAATGTAGCAACTAGGAGGAGAATTCAAGGGGAACATCCTGAAAAAGAGGAAGAGATATAAACGGTCACAGAAAAGTGAACGTTTACGATCCGGTTCTCTTCTTTTCCTTTGTTAACTATGTGGGCGGGGGGGGGCTGCAATTGAAGAAGAAACTCCTGGAACTGGAGGCGAGTTGTGTCCGGTCACAGGAGAGTGATGGATGATACACCAGACCCTTTTTCAGAAAAAATAATTCTTTAATTTATTAATTAGGGGGTGAAGCTCCAAAAGAGTGAGCGGTCGCAATCTAAAAGTGCTTTAGTACCTTAGGCTTATTTTATGTCTTGGCTGACTTCAACTGATTTTTTATTTGAATGATATCAAGAAAACTTGCAGAGAATACCGTTGTCAAGAAATTTAAAATTAGAAATGTTGCCCATCTGAATTTTTATCTTCGATTCGGACTTAATTCATTTGGCTAGCTCGAAAGTTCGGAGAACTAGACACTTTCGGGTAGCTCCAAACTCTTTATATACTCGAAACTTTCAAATACCTCGTACGTCCAATTTAGCACAAAAACTACATGCTAATTTTCTAAAGCATCTATTTATCTACGATACCTATAATTTTACTGTGCAACCGAATATTTTTTTCAAACCACTTCTGCTAAATGGACTAACGGACTAATCTAATTTCATCTGAACTTCTGAGTTAAACGGCGGAATCGGATCGAATAGTAAAAACTAAGTGACTGTCAGTACACGTAAAAAAATGTCGGTATTGGTACGAAAAAATTACAGGCACCGTGGGGACGAGATGACGCCCCTCTAAATGAGCTACGAAAAAAGAAATAAGGTTTGTCAAACGGCTACCTCTTTTTAAAATTTCGGGGCGGACAGGAAGGCTTCCCTGCGAATGATCACAGAAATAATGTTCATCAAATCC
This sequence comes from Druon quercuslanigerum, assembly GCA_010014905.2. Taxonomy (NCBI): domain Eukaryota; kingdom Metazoa; phylum Arthropoda; class Insecta; order Hymenoptera; family Cynipidae; genus Druon; species Druon quercuslanigerum. The sequence continues at coordinate 2,544 of JAAAKG020148582.1, read as the reverse complement.
CTACCACTTTGCAACGTCTTGTGGAGACAGGAAGGTTCCCTTGTGACTAGTCATAGAAATTGTGTTTGTGAAACCCCTAGCCCTTTTCGATTTCTCGTGATAAGCAGGTAGACATACCTGAGATTGGTGACCAGAATTATGGTTATAAAATCCTTTCCAGCGTCTCGTAAGGGGCATTTAAGGCCCCTGTATAACTAGTCACAAAAATAATGTAGGTCACATTACCAACCCTCTGCAGTGTGCTTGTGATTTTTCTTTACGAGTAACCTCATAAATTCTTTCAGTTATATCTTTAACCATTTTCAATGTGTTTTAGTCTGTTTAGTCAACTAGCAGGGTGGCCGATGCCGAGAGCAACAAGTTATGGATCCCGGTGTCGAGTCCGATTCCCCGGAGAATTCGGTTCCTTATGTTCGAGAATCGATTATTTAGAATTGTTTCCGTCTGTGCCAATCCAGTTCAAAATCGACTCTCGGCGCCAGGAGTCGATGTCAATTCTTTCTTTCAATGTTAATTATATTATTATTACACACAAAAGTGCCAATATAAGAATGACTGATTTAGTCCTTCCTAGAACTGCTGACCTACGCAGTTTCTCAGCGAACAGGCACTGTCAACAATACGTCGGCAACAGTTTACTACAGACTGTTTTCGTTTCCAGAGGCAAGGCCAGCGCAAAGCAACCGACGAAACTGTTCTTATATTGACGCTCATATGTACTACTAACCACATTCGAGAGTATCTTTAATCAATAAAAACCCATTGTAATTATTGATTGCACGAATTCACGCGGAATTCCGTACATAAAAAATAGATTCATTTTTAAATTATTCTAATGGGATGCAGTTTTGAATAATTATTTTCTGAAACGAAAAACTTTCAAAAACTTCTTGGATTTTTCGAAAACTAATTTTTCAAGAGAATTCCTGAAAAAACAATTTTTTTATATGGCTATATTTAGATGGCTAGTGGAGAACATTGGAAGATATCTATATAAAAGTATAAAGAAATAAAAAATTTTTAAGTTATAAAATTTTAAGTAAAGAAGAACCAAATTTTCCATTTTTAATATCTCCTAAGTTTTTTTTAATTTTCTCAAACATTAATTTAGGGCTTTTCTTTCAACATCTAGAAGAACTGATACTAGAATTATCATAAAAATTACTAGCAATAGCTGAAATTCTTCAGATGAATTGACATGGAGCATTAGACATATAGGACGAAACTTGAATTTTTAATATTTCCGTACAACATTATTTTTACCTGAAGCGTCTGTCTCTCTGTCATCGTCGTCGTTGTCGTCGTTGTCGTCGTCGTCATCACTGTTGTTGTCGTCTGTATAATGGATAACTTTTGAAAGAATATTCGGAACGGATTGTGCTTTGGCATACTTTTTAAGGGTGTAGAAAGAAAGGACAAGTTCGTTAGCCAGCTATTCTGGATCGAAATTCAAAAAGTTAGAGCAGTTAAAAGACAATTAAGACAATTTTGTTTAAAATTTAAAAATTCTATGGGGGGCTATTTAGAGTACTTGAAAATTCGAGCAATTTATTTTTAAGGCTTTTTTCAACGAAAAAAAATTATGAGACTTATAGCAATTTCAAAATTAAAAAGAACTAACTAAAATAAAATTTGTTAGTCAAACAGCGAATGTTACAAAAAGTCAAAGGGAGAAAAAGATTGCTTTTTTGAAGCCCTGCAAGAAAAAATTTTGGAATTTTTTTGGAAAATCGAAAATTCGTGTTTTGAACCCACAAAATATAATAAACGATGAAAAAATTAATTTTGCGGTCAAACTTTGAAGAATAAGAAAATATATAAATAGAAAAAATTTTGCTATTAAAAAACATCTGTCCACCCTGAACCCACTTACTTCAAGTCCACACACCCTAAACCCCCACACCCCAAATCTAAACAACCCAAATTCACCAACTTCTGGCTCATGAAACCCAAAACCACACACTCTAACCCTAGACACCCCAAACGCTCAAACCCCAAATTCATATACCGGAAACCCACAAATACCAAGAACACAACCCCCGACCCACACGCCCCAAACTTACACAGACTAAGTCTACACAAACCGAATCCTTACACCCTAAACCTCTAAATTCCAAGCTCACGAACCTCAAACCTACACACTGCATACTAATACCCTAAATCTATAAACTCCAAACCCTTACATCCCAACCTCTAATATCCCAAACTCACCAACTCGAAACCCACAACTACAAACCCACAAACCCCAAACCTAAATTAAACTTCAAACCTTCTCCTATCTGTGTTAGTGGAGAATTTCTATTTAAAAATATTAAAAGTTTTTTTTCATATCATTATAAAAATATTTATATATCTTGATATCCAAATGCTATCATTTATTTCGATAAAAGCTGGATACCAAATACTTTGTGTGTTTAGTGTGCGATATTTCTTAGTCAGTGGTAATAGGAAGATAAAAAGAAAAAACGCTTTATAGTTAGTTAGTGGAAGCTTCTAATGTGTCCCCTAAGGGTTTACATTTTTCATTCACCCTCTTCCTATTCC
>JAAAKG020148581.1:0-10224 GCA_010014905.2 Druon quercuslanigerum | reverse complement strand
GGTATTGTATACACCATCTTAGTGATTTTCAATAATACAGTTGATAAGTGTAATAATATTTTTAATTACAGTTTAGACACTTCCTCCTTCAAATTATAATGTTTTAATATTTTCACAATATTCTGCTTGCGACGTTTTAAACACTTAGAAATTGTGTGAACTTATATTAAATAAAATTCCTAGTCCTCATCAAAGACGTAAGTTTGATAAATTGCAAAGTAAAAATTCTACACATCTGTTCCATAAAACGTATTATATAATAGTTCTTTAAAAAATAAATTCTCACTGAGATTTTTTCTCTAATCTCCTTCACTGTTGTTAAAAGGTTTCAATAATTTTCATATTATTTTCACATATTTCGATATGCAAGTTTTGAAAAATATGAACATTTCATAAATTTTTGGATTAAAAATTCCAATTGTCCCGCTTGATTTTTTAAAAATTTATTATCCATATAGAAGATGAAAAATAACTGGCATGGATAATGGTCAAGTTTTTGGCAATCGTCCCTACATTAAAACAGTAATTTTTCGTTATGTATTTACTCTAACCATCGTCATATTTCTTGACAATAAGTGTCATACGATAAATAGGGCATTATTCATCAAGTGTACCCACTCAAAACATCGAATTTGTCCGATTTCAGTTAAACTTGGCCTAAGTGTTGTGCTTTTGGATAGTGGTTAATGGGCAAAAAATTTTGTGATTTGGAATAATATTTACTGGGGGGGGGGGGGGGAGAACTTTTGAGATTTTCGTGGATATTGCTGATTTCGGTGATATTTAGCTCTTTTCATGGAGATTAAAAATATTGTGTGTGGTATAGTTTCGATAGGATTTTTGGCGATCTTTCAAATAGCCGTATGCGTTTTGAAAAAGAATAACAATTTGACCTTCAAAAATTAGAGTCAAAAATATTTTTGACTCAAGCCCCGCGCGCATCATGGCATTTCACAGGGTTCACACTAATTGTATATGTACTGTAATGCTTGCATTACGTTTGCTGATGAATTTTGAAAAAACTCTGAATTTCGAAAAACTGATTAATTGAATAAATGATCGGCTCGAATAAGTTTTTAATGGATATTTGTGCAAGTAAATTCAAAGCTCAGAGATGTTTCGCTGACGCTGATGCCTTGTCTTCTACTTACCTTCCATCCCACCTTCATTTTTTTAGTGACAATTGGTTTCACTTTATTGCCTCATTTTTGTTTCTTCTATTTTGGAAAGTAGTCGGATTCATTAGCTAAGGAAAATTTCTTTAATTGAAGTCTTCCATCTACAGTGGGTATAAATGCATGGTATTGTCATGGTATTTCGGTTTCCTTTCTGTACTTCTTCGCCCACTGAAATAGAGATGAAGCTTCTAGGATGCGATCTTCAGCGGAACATTGTAGGCTATATCTTGCTACATTTCTTTTAACATTTGCTCCTATCCCATAACACGCTCCCTTACCATCAGAAGTAGGATGATAGTGCCACTCAGCTGGAATGCCGAAATCTGCCTTGTGAGCTAGAAGATTAGAGAAATTTCTCTTGTCTTTGAAAGGCTGGCCTGCTCCGTCTGTGACGTAGTATACCTTTTTTACTGCACAATTTGCGTTTAGAAAATTAAGAATTATCTTCTGGTACTCATAAACGGCAACAGCGTTATGACTTAAATTGTCCAATATGATTGCTATGATTTTGTGACTGAGTTCTCCATCTTTGACATAGTAAATAACTACTGTGAAGATTGTAGCCTGGTTATTATTCCAGTGAAATCCTTGCGCAGAGTTTTGTAGAGCAAACTTGAAGTTCTCAGCAAAATCAAATGAGATAACAAATTCAATATTTTTTAAAGTTATCTTTATATTTTTAAAGAACTATGACTGCTCTGTAGCAAGAAAATGATGTGTCCGTAGCTTCAGCAACGCGTCACAAAGTTCATTCACAAATTCAACAGCATTCATGATCAGCGTCTTCAAAGTACATCTGTCAGTTTGCAGCTAAGAATCAAATTTGATCTCTTCCAAATCTTCTTCATCAAATGCTCGAATCAAATTTTCTTTAATTTCATTGATACCAGAACAGTTATTACATTCCCTTAATTGGCAGGAACTTGTCGCATTGGGGCACACTGTCAACTTCAAATAATCACGATAGCTATTCAAAATTAGGTTTTAATTGTTTGTTAAATATTAGATGTTTATTTCCTTTAACATTAACTTAACGTTCTCATGGTGTATAAAAACACATACTGTGTGTGTACCACTGCATCCTGCTAAAACGAGATCTTCTGTTTCAACACTCAGAGACTTCCCTTTTTTGGCGTGGGCAGAGGTAAAATCCCATGTTCAGCAACTAACTTTTTCGCATTTTCAACATGTCGTTCAGATGTTCCGAATTCGTCCATAAGCTGTCTGCGGCTCCAAGATTTTGGAGCAAGTGTGAGAAGTTGGATTTTTTTAGCTCTACTCGTTGATGGTCTGAACTTTTCTTTGATTTGGTCGAGAACTTTAACTGCGGCCTTATGATATTTGTCACTGCGCAGTGTCATTTCCATATTGAGCTTGCCGAAGTCAGAATCTGGATCTTCATTTTCATTACACATAATTTCTTCATTTGACGTGACGATTTCATCACTTCCGACGTCATCAACTTCTTTATTCAGAAGAACATTATCACAAGACTGATCGATGCCGTCTAAGTTGGAATGCTGGTACTCCTTCAAGTTTACGGAGCTCTTTCCTACATGGTACGCAAATTTTGAGACCTTCTGATAGTGTGGGAAATTGCAATTGTAAGCTTCTAGAAATACGGCGTGTATTTACCGACTTACTGTGATTCTCCTTCCTGAAAGGATTAAAGCACCGGTTAGTCCATTTTTTTTGTATATTCCTTGACTTTTTTAGGGGCCATAGCTTCTAAGAAACTGAGTCGGAAACGAATAAGGAATGAACAAGGTAGCTTGATAGCTGTATCAATTTTTTAGAAATAAAATAATTATGAAACAAACCTACAGAGTAACAACGTTTTGGAATCAAAATCCATAATGAAATATTAGAATGATCTATGCATGACTTGTAAGGTTAATTTTTGTTTTCTCTTTCGATTACTGCTGATTTTTTGCCATTTACTGGATAAATTAAAAAACTCACTTCAGTTGTTTCCTATGCTAACCTGACAAAAAAAACAAATGAAGAAAAAATTACTTCTGAAACAAATGAAGAAAAAGTGACTTCTGAAACAAATTAATGTTTTCTTAAGCAGGCGTCAACTTGAAATTTTCCTTATATATTACCTGATTTCATGTGCCAGAAGCTAATAAACATAAACATAGAGTAATATTACTATTTGTGGAAACAATACAATGGAGGCACCGCGATGCGCGCGGGGCTCAAGTGCCAGCATCATGAGCATACCGTAGGCGTAGTACTCAACCCCTTTTTTCGCGTATAAAAAATTCTAGGCCCACTTTTTATTTCATATGGTCCTATATTAAAAATTCTGGGCTTTATTTTGAGACATTTATTTTGAGAAATTTAAAAATATTTTTGACCCTCATTTTTGAAGTTCAAAATTTTTGTTAACGCATACGGCCATTTGAAAGGTCGTTAAAAATCCCATCAAAACCATACGACACAAAATATTTTTAATCGCCATGAAAAGAGCTAAAAATAACCGAAATCAGCAATATCCACGAAATTCTCAAAATTTCTACCCCCACCCCATCAGTAAATATTTTTCAAAATCACAAAATTCGCCAAGTTTAACTGAAATCGGACACTTGAGAAATAATGCCCCAAATATGAATATACCTTTTTTTCTTTGAATTGGAAGACAAAGTGTTAACATATTTTTTAAATGGTACCGAACTTTCCATTACGTAGTGGCTAATTTCCTCTAAATTGTAAATAACAATACCATACATCTAAAGCACTTTTGTGATCTAGTGTTAAAATAACAGACTAATAAAAGATAGCAGTTAGTATACATGCAGTTGCGGATGGAGGATCCTTGTACCGTGGGTTTCCGCTGAATAGGGTACCAAAGAAAGTTATCACCAAAAAGTTTTAGATGCGGTTCAAAAAGGTCAAACGCTCAGAGCACCCGACAATGGGTCGATAAACAGTGCCAATCACCGTAGAGTTCGTGGTGCTAGAAATAATTCAAATTGAAATTCGACGACGAACCGGTGAACCGCCCAAATTGATTTAAGGAATTAAATCAGGAATGGCTTGCTCGACTGCTACGATTCCAGCATTATCCCTGTTCGTGGGGGTTTCACGGGGCGCATCCACACTTTGTGGTGTTAAAAAACCCAGCGCTTCACGTTTTACGTCACATCTTTTTGAAATCAAGCCGAGCCTCTCCGGAAAAATAAATATTTATGCAGAGCCGGAAGCAGGCACCTTCTGATATATGATCGCGAATTTAGAACAAGGAGGAACATTGACACCCACGTTCATGGTAAGTCCCAAGATCTGACTGAAATGGATGTCACCCTTTATGACGATATCTTAGTGGAGTCCTACCTCTAGACCATCAGTTGTTCAGTTTATGTTGCTACGAGAGCTTTAACTAATTCAAATCGAAAGCTAATGCCGACGATGTTTTTTAGAACACGAGTGCTATCTGACGCAAGGAAGAGACTGCAAAAGAGGGAGCGATACATAAGGGACAATCAACAGATTCTCGCTAACTCATTGCGCTTCTTTAGCACTCTCCCTGTTTCTGTCAAAAATCCACAAAATCCCAACGATCTAAAGACATTTAGGAGAGAGGTATACAAGATCCCGGAAAAACTAGGGCTAAAAGAAGATACTGATAATGTCATCCGCACCAAGGAATTTTGCAATAATCGCATAACATATGAGAAGGAATGTCCATCAGTCAGTCCTGAAAAGGTGAGCAAAACACTTAGGGGTACAAAGAACTTTTCCGCTGCAGGACCAGATGGTATCAAGAACTCATGATAGAAGAAGCTGTCTTTTACACACCAACATCTGTCTCGCATATTCACCTCATATTTAAGGTCGGGAAAACCCATTCGAAGAAGGCTACTTTTTCAACCTAAAAAATGACAGACAAATAACTAGTTTGAAAACACTGTGTACAATCTTTACATCTATTCTAAACAATAGGATTGTCAGATGAATTGGGCTGAATTCTAACATCGGGAGTAAGGAAAGTTCATTTTTCCGTCTAGATGCTTCACTTCTAAAAGCCAAAGTAAATAAAGCAGATGTTGCACCAAATCAAGAAGTTTATATTTTAAGGCCGCGTGGAGTTCTAAAAAAGATATTTTCTTGTTTTTAGCCACAATGCTCATGTACATGAGAAAATCTGAGCGAGCCAAAACACCTGACAGCATAATTTGACAATTTGTTGAAAAAATAATTACTGAAAAATCTCAGTGCATTCCGTGTCGAAAGAATTTGACATCCCGGTTCGGACTTTGAACAGGCACTACAGAAAGCTTTATTTTTTTTTAACTTAATTTTATTTTTTATTGTTGTACTATTTTTGTTTAAACTGGCTAACCTGCTCTCCAGTCACTCAGTCAACCTGCCCCGAGTACCGGGCAGGTTGGCCAGTTTGTGAAACCGCTGTAAAAAAATTTGTCCCGCTTTAAAATGTAATATAAAAGCGTGGAAAATGCAAACAACAAGCTAAGGCTATGTAACTTCATATAGTGGAAACCAAGCTCTATTCAATTTACAAGGGAAGTCGAAAAAAATTCGTAAGTTAATAGTTGCCTAACCAGCCCCGTTCTTTCCTAAATGATGAATAATTCAAAAAAGTTTTGCATAGCAAATTAAACCTGAAACATTTATTACAAATAAATAAATGCCACCACAAAAGATCAGAGTATTGTATCTATATGTATTTAGGGACGCCAAATATAAATCTGACCTTAGTTTTTCCCCAGCACATCGGCGTTTTCCCCTAGACGCAAAACAACTCCCTAGACAATCAGCTTTTCTGGGTATAAATTAACATTGGTATAAACTCATTTTGAAACAGGTAAGAGCATAATATCTTTATTTTAGCGCGCTGAATACAAATTTGACATTAGCTTTCCCGAGGCACGTCAGGATTTCCCCCAGAGGAGGAAAACTTTCTAGAAAATCAGCTTTTTCGCATATGAAATTATCCATGGTATTGAAATCTTCTGAAAACAAGTCAAGCATGACATCTCTATGTATTTTGGAGAGCTGAATATACATTTGACATTAGTCTTCTCCTAGCACCTTAGGGTTTCGCCTAGATGAAGAAAATTCCCTAGAAAACCAACTTTTCGGGAATGAAATTACCCTTCGTATTTAAATCATTTGGAAACGAGTCAGCATAATATGTTTGTGTATTTTTGTGCGCTGAGTATGAATATAACATTCGTTTCTCCCAGCTCCACAGGGTTATCTCCTAGACTCGAAAATTCCGCAAAAAATCAGGTTTGTCGGATAGGAAATAATCCTTGATATTAAAAATATATGGAAGCAGGTCAGATCAAGATATTTTGACGTAATTTAATGCACCGAATACGAATCTGAAATTAGTTTCCCACGTCATTAGTTTTTCCATGTGTCAAGGTTTCACCCTAGCCACAGAAATTTTCTAAATACAAATCTTACATTGGTTTCTCCAGTGAATATCAGAGTTTTTTCCTAGATACTAGCCTTGGTATTAAATTCATCCAAAAAGATAAATTACATGCCCAGAGTGATAATTTATACGAACAACCTGCTTTTCTAGAAAATTGTCCGCATCTAGGAAATTGTCCGCATCTGGGAATAAATCGTGACAAACTAAGGAAAAAATAATGAACTTTGTATTTAACGTGCCTGACCAGTTTCCAGATGATTTTAATACCGCGGGTACTTTCATATCCAAAAAACGGTTGTTATACGAAATTTTCCGCGTCTAGCGAAAAATCCTGACATGCAGAGGAAAAACTAATTTTAGTTTCGTGTTCATCACTCTAAAATACATAAAGATACAATACCTGACTTTTTTCGAAACGGGGTCAATACCAAGGGTACTTTTATGCCCTACAAAGCTGATTTTCTTGGGAAATTTTTGCGTTTAAGGAAAAACCCTGAGTCGCTGGGGCAAAAATAAGGAAAGATTCGTATTTAGCTCACCAAAATATATATAATAAAAATGTTACGCATTCCAAACTTTGTCGTATTTAACATGCAACCATGCACTTACTTGTTTACGCTCGAATCCTGAAAGCAGAAAAAAAATTTTGATATTCAAGTCTAACCTGTTAATAATATACTCATACGTTCAAAAAAATAGGTAAAATATATTGTCGATGAAAATTAAGAGAATTAATTTTTATACATTTCTGAAGCCATGAGTTTGAAGAATCGAAGAAAACGGCGGAAGAATAGCTTAAGCAGTTTAATTGAATTTTAAATTAAAATTACAAACTTTATGATAATGACCTGAAGAATTCATATTAAGACGAAGTCATTAAAAATTAATAATCTTCCAATTCTGCCCCGGTGTCGTTACACATTAAGAAGCCGTTTAACTCGAAATCATAGCTGCTCGCTTCTAAAAATGGCACTAAAAATAAATCTTTTATTATTTCAACATGTTTGACCCATTTAGACATAAGTAAAATCATTTCAGGTTGGATTTATTTTCGGTAGGTATAATTAATGTAAACAAATAATATTATAATGATTTCTCATTTTTCATGTTTTATTTCTCTCAATATTATAATGATTTATTATTCTGAAACATAACAAAAAAAAATGGTTGGTTTGACAATTTCTACTTTTTTAATCCTTTGCGATTTTTTATCGATTGACGCAAAAAGTAAAATGGCATTTAGTTTAGGGACAAGAGCCGGTTATCAGCAACAACAAGAACGATGGCTCCTAAATGTGAGCATGAGGAAAACCGTCACAAAGTTTGCGTACCTTGTGATCAGAAAATAAAAGTTTCTAATGATTCATCAGAATTTAATCTCATAAATAAAAAAGAAAATCTTATAAAAAAACAACTAAATAAAGAATTTAGTACGCACGACTCTAAGTTTCATCTAAGTATTTGCGGCACATGTCGCAAAACTTAAGGTAAACGAAAAAATAATAATTTGAAAAGAGCTTTACCTTTCATGTTAAATTACGCAGATGTGCAATTGACAAAACCAACTAGGTCCAACAATAGCATTTGCAGTTTCTCTATTCGCACGACTGCCCGAAAAACTTCTCTTAAAAAAGTTCTGAGAGGAAGAGGTAATGTTCAAAGTGCATCAGTTAAAGTCCCGATAGTAGTCAATAAACAGTCCGACGATTCAAGCTCATTGCCAAATTCAAAACCTAATGCTGTACATAAAACTGCCTCAACAATGAAAATTTATAATACTTGTTTTTAGTACGCAGCAAGAGGCAAAAATCATCAATGCTCCACCCATATTAAACCTGTAAGTAATGTAATAAAACTAATCGACATGCTTCCTGAAAATCAACAAGAAAAAATTACCAGTACATTACTGAAAAGAAAAATTGATATTTGTGGTGATTCTAGTAGAAGTGATATATCTTTGAAGTTAAGTACGTCGGGATCCAAATTAATTGCAACGATTAATCTAACATAAAAAAATGTTGTTTTTATTAATAAAAGCTTAGACAATTTTTAAGCAAATACTAACGCATCAAATTCCGCACCAACTTATTACAATAAACATGTTTCTAAAAATTCAAAAAATTTAGAGGGCTTTTATAATTGATACAGAATCTGATTTTGATGTACAAATTTCAGAAATAAAACTAAAAAGATCTGTTATCTGGACAGATTCTGAAAAATTATTGGAGTACATTTAAGAAGAAAGAAATTTGCGAGACGATTTTGCAGTCAAAGTTATGCTCGACGGAGGACGAACAATTTCTTTTGGGATTTTTGTGCAACCAATGCGTCTTTCAACGACACCGTGCTGCATTTCGCTTTAAAAAATTTACTTATTTCATGTAAAGGACAAAGAGTGATGCAAGGAAAACAACTTCTACGCATGTATTGTCGGGCATGTCTTACAATGATTTTTGGATAAAAACTAAAATCTTCGCCAAAATCGTTATTGAAAAAAATCCATTTTTAATTTAAAAGTATCGAAATACCTAGTTTTTCGCAAAAATTAGGCGAAATATAATACAAAGTTGAAAGCGCAACATTTTCTATAGAGAAATGAATACAATAAGACCCGCTACATAATTTAAATATTGCCGAGAAATATTTCTTTGTCACATTGCTGTAATGTTGTAACAAAGTTTTACGACGATCATGCTTAAATATTCCATTATTTCCTCAATCTGATCGGCAAAACTATGTCAGGAATAGATAGAATTTCCTCCTTTTCTTATAACATATTTATTTGCGATATTGTTGCAACATTTCAGCAATATTGATTAAGAGAAAACATTATTATATTACAAGCACATTGCTACAATACTTGACGGAAATGTTGTCATACAATTTTGCGAGCTGCCACGATAGTAAATTTATTAACAGCATTGAACATTTAATAAATAAACTAAATTTGCTCCTATGATTGGAGAAATAAGTATTCGCTTTGGCATAAAATATAGTAAATACCAGAATTAATTTCCTATCTATAAGTTCTGTTTACAGAATCAGCTTGGCCACACAAAGAGAACGCAGTTTATCCTAGCCCGATTATAATTAATGTTCATTATTACGAAAGTTTCATGAGTGTAAATGGCCTCTTCCAAAGAAATATTTATGAGGTAGGAATATATAAAGAAGATAATTATGAGTATATCATTGGATTATATACAGGTGGAACATTGTTGACATTCATGGTTCCTAGAGCAGCCACCGTGACTTTCCCAATATCGAATGAGGATCCTCTGAATCGTCGATTCGTGAATCAATTCGGGCCTAAAAAATTTTCGTTTATTCCAGACAGAATAAATTTAAGAATTCCCTTTTTGAGAATTTAAATCGAATTACCGAGGAGTATGATTCTCTGCTCGTACCAAAATAAATCCTTAAAGAAAAATGGATTTTTAGAGCCAGATTTTCTTTAATTATATGATAGTATTCCAATGTCTGTCCAGATTTTATGTTAAACTACCCGGCCTTAAGGCTTGACAGAGGGGTAGTAACAGTGCGTGGGGGGGGGGGGGGGCAGGGGGGGGGTTGAGTTGGTGGGGCGGGTGCGGGCCGGATGGGGACGCAGGTGGGGGGCGCCACGGGGGCGGGGAG
>JAAAKG020148580.1:0-10224 GCA_010014905.2 Druon quercuslanigerum | reverse complement strand
GCTAGGCTAGTGTTCACCGCATGAGCCACCGAGGCTCTTCCAGAGTGCGAGGCGGGAATCGAACCCGCAAGCCGACAAATTGGGTCCAAAGCCTGCGCTTTAGCCCCCACGACCATCGTCCCACTATTTTTTTTGGGGGTTATGTTACATATTCCATTATTGGACAAAAAGTGATCTTCATCTTTCTCATTCTTTGGGACAAAAACCATAAGTGTTCAGCATTTAAGTTCGAACAGAAAATTTATAGAGAATTTGAAAGAATGGAAGGCATTTATTAATTAAGCACACTTATATCATAATTAGTGCATATATTTTTTTGCTTAAACATTATAAAGTTCTTTCGTTGAAAATTGAACTATTTAGTTGGAAGGGGAACTACCTTATTCAAAATTAATTTCTTTGGTTAAAGATTCATAATTTTATTTGACTAATCTTATTTTTTTCAAAAAAGTTTGGTCTAAAATTCCTGTGGTTACTTGAAAATTCGAATTTCTGGGAGAATATTTAAGCTTTTTGATGATTATTTAGTCTTTTTGTTTATAAAATCCTTTAAAGATTTAAATATTGGGTTGAAATTCACGTACTTTGTTAAAAATTGATCTGCTTTGATTGAAAATTTATCTTATTGGTTAAGAATTGATTTTTTTGGTTTAAATTTAGTTTTTCCTTATTTAAAATTAATTTTTCAAACTGAACATGTAACTATTCCATTCTTTTTGTCGATTTTTTGTTTTACGTAAAAATTCAACTATTTGTCAAAAATCCGTTTTTTGGTTAAAGAGTACTTTCATTAGTTCAAACATCATTATTTTGGTTGGAAATTACGTTTTGTGTTGTAAAATTTAACTATTTTGTTGAAAATTCATTCATTCGGTTAAGACTTAGATTTTTTAGTTTATACTTTTTTTCATAGAAATATAATATTTTTCGTCGAAAAATATTGTGTTTTGCAGAAAATTGAACTAATCTATTTTTTGTTAAGAATCAATTACTTTAATCGAAAAGAACAAATATTTAGCATTTTTTGCGTTACAATTTCCACTAATTGGTCAAAAATTAATATTTTTGGTTGCAAATTCATCATTTTGATTGAAATATAATTTCTTTGGCTGTAAATTCGTTTCTGTATAGTTGAAAATTTATTTGTTTGTTTGTTTAAAATTTAGTTTTTAACTGCAAATTGAGCTTTTCTAGTTTTGGTTTGTTTTATATTCTTTAGTTCAAAATTTCTCTATTTAATTGAAACTCTATCATTTTTGATACATAATTTATCTTTTGTGTTTAAAATTAAATTATTTTGTTATGAATTAAATTTTCGATTAAAAATTGGTTGTTTTAACTGATTTTTTTGGAAATTCGTGTTTTTAAAACATTTATGTTTCTAACATTTTAGTATTCTAATTTTGGTTGAAAATTGATCTCTTTTTAATAAAATTTGATGTACTTTGTTAAAAATGAAGTTTTATTTTGGTAAAAAGTTAATCTTTTTGGTAGAAAATTCATTTCTTAGTTTGAAATTTATCTTTTTTGTTAAAAAAAACTCAGCTAAAAAGTGTTTAAAATGTATTTAGAAACAACATTTTTTTTTGCACTAGTATTATTATTCTTCTAGGCGTATAATTGGTTTTATAGCTAGAATAATTTAGAAATTGGGATTTTATTTCAACCCTAAGCAAGGCACTGTTTAATGCGAGCAATAAACTTTCCTATTACTTTAAATTCTTTTATCATTTTAATTAATCGTTCTTTCCAATTTGAAGCAATACATTTTTCTGAGAAATTAAAATAATATAGATATTATCAATAAATATATAAAATACGGTTTTTTTTTTTAAATCCTAATTTAAAATGATCAAAAATTCTCAATGCACATAAAGGTCGAGCATATGCTTGCGAGAATTTCTCTGAGAACTTAAACACTTTAGAACACTAAGGAGAGGTGGACCCATTAAATCCAAGAATTGGTTCATGTTTGCCACGAAATTAAAATATTTGATAACTTGGAAAATATCGATTTTCAGGATCTTACATCTTCTGATAGTTTTTGAGTTACTCTTTTTAATAAAACGATTGAAAAAGTTTCCGAGAGTTATTATAGTTCAAAATTAGGTTGTTAGGACACCTGTAAATCTTCGCATAATACTCATCCGAAGATGGGTACTGAACTGCACAGTTAACAATGTGAGTGTGTAGTTGTAAGTAGGAAGGGATTTTTTATGAGCCTTCCCTCTATCTTACAACTCTCGTTCGCTAGCTCCCTTTTCATCGCTAGTCTTGTAAAATCCAAGCTTTCCGAGTTAGACCTCTTTCCTCAACTTACGTGCCATGCATATATATTTATATTTAAAAATATGTTAATCCATTTTACTCACTTTAATTATTCCATGTTTTATGTACAAAGACTATACAAAAATAAAAATATTCTTTTTTTAGGTTAGGTTTAGTATAATATTTTTCAATGTGTAGAAAAATCTGGTCTGGTATAATCAGCTAGTACAAACACGTACTTACTCTGCCAGCTTAATGCAATCCTTAAACTTTAAATATCGATGGGTTCTACGAAGAATAGGCTATGTTTTCGTTACCGTTAAGCATTAGGCTAACTTCATGTAGCAAGTTGCAACCGCCTGCTTTTTCAAACAACTTGCGCTGCAGGCTATATATCCAATCTCCTGAAGTGAAGTTTGCTCTAGCTGCAACAGATGTATACCGGGCCTAATACGTCGCCTGGATCTGTCAAGACCCTTCTTCTCGACGTGGTTGTTCCCCCGTCTCGTTCCGTTCATCGGTGTTCTGACAACGCCATTCCCCTGGTCCGGAGATAGTTTTTCCAAATAGCAAGGAACTTGGTGGAACTCCCGTGGCCACACTTTTCCACCAGCGTAGGCCGTAAAGTATATTTAATATGTGCCGGTCCCAAGTTCGTTTGTTTTCTCTGTAAAGACGAAGCCGCAAAACCTTTTTCAACTCTTGGTTCCGGCGTTTAATGCGGTTCGCGCGCGCGGTTGGTATACGGGCTTGTTTCTACCCATACGTGGCCTGAGCACGTACGGGTTTGCTGCAGATGCATATGTCACAGTTGGAGACGTAACAGCGAATTTTGCGCTACATGTCGGGCCAAAAGAAAAAGGTTCGAAGATCCCGTATGGTCTCGTCAGCACCTGGGTGCCCTGAAAGACGGGTATTATGATACTCCCAGATTACCTTTAAGCTTAATTCTGGTGCTACCAGTATGTGCCATTTTCCGTCATTAGCGCTGCGGTGCCAGAAACCGAACTCATCTACACGATGCAGACTAAGGAACGATTCTTCCTCTCGATTGGCAGGTTGACGTTCGCGAATCTCCAACCAACAGAGAACGTCGCGTGTAAAAGATAGGTCCGCCTGCTGGGCGACGATAATTGCCTGAATTAAGGGTGGGTTGGTTATGGCGCTAAGTACCGGCATGTGTGTGTTTAGTTTGTCGGGGAACGTTCAGGCAGCAACATTTGTTCCATATCAGGTTCTCCCAGGGAGAGCTCGTGAGGATTCGGATGTCGCGAAAGAACGTCTAACAATTTATTCTTCTTTCCGGGAACGTGTATAACTGTGCGTGAAAATCGACTAAGAAACAAGTCCCAACGAGTGAGTTTATCGCGCGTGTTTTCTTTTTGTGTCTCTAACCTCATCAGGGCTTTATTGTCTGTACGGAGGGTGAAGGGGCGATGCTCGAGAAACGGTAGGTAACAGGCCTACACAACTATGTGTAATAGAAATGACGGAGTTCAGCGCCACCTACCACCACTTTAGCAACTAAGACCCTGTGAGCATGGATTGGCTTGCATTTATGTATACATTGATGGTTTGAATGTGTTGAACTAAATTTTTTTTTCAGGATAAATTGAATAATTAATGCAAAATTAAGTATATACTAAATAGGAAATGTGTAAAAATGATTCCAAATATTTTTTCATATTTTCTGAGTATAAAAAGAAATTAAGTTTAAAAATATGCGTATATTACAGGTATATTTTACCTGGCTTGTTTTTTGAAAATGTCATTAAAATTTTAAATCAACAATAGTTTGAAGGATTGATGTGAGATTCAGGAAATATCACACATCATATCACATAAATATCAGATAATGATACCGAAAATTTGGCACAATAAATAATATAATAATACAATATTTTACCCCATAGATTTTGTATAAAGTATCACAGATAATGATGTGCGCTTACAATAAGTTATGAATAGATAATAATTGCCAATTATTTAAACAATTTTTATAAACAAATGCCCAGTTTGACCATTTTTTCATGGATAGCACTGATTTTTGTTGTGGAATCAATGCAAAATGTCTAGCAAAAGACTCTTTGCTGACGTATTTTTAGTAGTGACAGAAACTGGTAATTATTTTTTTTAAATTTATGAACAAATGCACATTTTTAACATTTTTTTGGGCTACAGTTTTTTGCAGAAAACTATACTATACCTAAAAACAGTTAAATGTACCAGGAGAAACTTCAAGTCGTTGTTGATTTGTTTTTCTGCAATTGTTTTATTTTGTTTCATGGAAGACGTTCAAAAATAGACTGCGTGTTTAATTGGTTGACTCTTTTATGCCTTTGTATTATAGAAAATGGAAAAGTGCTTCAAATTATAGCAAGGAAGAATTATTCATAGCACTTTCATTGATCAAAAATGAGTCCGATAGCGAAGCTGGGACGCAGTTTGGTAAGGAAGATGATGAAGAGAATAAATTGTAAAAAATCTTAGCGATGTACGTATATTTAGGTCGGTCGAAGAGGAAATACGAAAAGCTAACAAAGTACAATAAAGAAATAACTGGCAATTATTCATATCCGCCGTATTTAACCATCTTCGAAGCAAAAAAAGCTTGTTATCCAGGAAACGGTGAGCATAGAGAGACATCTAATTTAGGAGCAAGTGTCCATTTCATAAGTTTACTGGGTAATACAGTTAAGCGAATATTGTTGCAAATGAAAAAAGATGACCTCGCTAACCTTTTTGGTAAAAAGCTAGTGCTCTTTGGAAAGTGGGATATGGACGGTGCTTCTACGCATCAGATGACACGGCAAAAGTGGTCAAAGAAAAGTTATGATGTGGATGCAATCGATGAATCTTATAACAGTGATTCTGAGTGTGAAGAAAACATCAGCTATCACAAGAGCCTTTTCACGGATAAATCTTTCATTTTGATTTCCTTCGTCCCTCTTCAATTAAAAGCAGATAATGATATTATTTGGACAAACAAAACACCTTCATTTGTGAATTTCTGTAGGACAAATAAATTTAATTTCCTTAAAGAAACTGATTCTCCTGTAAAAAAAGAGTTCAACTATCACATAAAGCTGCTGGAAAAAGTTTGTACCTATTCTATTGGTGCCAGTGGAATGAGTTTTGATATCAGCTTTGAAATGAAGTGTACGATGATTGATGGAAAGGTATGTTATATTCTAACTGGACATAAAGCATCTTCTCGCTGTAATATTTGTCGAGTTGGATTAAAAAATGTTAATAACTTACCATATGTAGCTGAAATTCCATGCAATGAGGCACACTATAAATTTGGTCTCTCGACGTTGCATGCCTGGATTCGTTTTCTGGAATATTTGTTACATGTTTCCTACAATATGGATTTTAAAAAGTTTTCCGCGAGAAACAAGAAAGAAAAGGGAATGAAAAAATCAAGAAAAGAACGTATTCAGATACAATTAAGATCCAAACTGGGTTTAACAGTGGATATGGTGAAGCAGGGTTATGGAACAACAAATACCGGAAATGTTGCCCGTTCCTTTTTGGGAAAAGCTAAATCATTTGCTAAATAACTGGTTTGGATCAAGATCTGATCACCAGATTCTACGATATATTACAAGTTATAACGTGCGGAAGGGTAGTTAATTGTGCGACACTGAAGACTTACTGTTTGGAAAACGCTGATCTTTGCATAAATCTTTATACTTGGTATGAAATGCCACCATCAGTACATAATCTGCTTATTCACGGAAGTGATATGATTCAATCTTTTGAGCTACCAATTGGTTGGTATTCAGAAGAGTCGCAAGAGGGAAACAAATAAGATCTTTAGAAAAGTTAGAGCTAATAACAGCAGAATGTCTGACAGACAAATTACGAACCTAGATGTTCTTTATCATTTTCTGCTCCATTCAGACCCTTTGATAAGCAGTTATAAAATAGTAGAATCCAGGAAGATGAAACCTCTGTCAGAAATATCTGAGAGTATGACAATCTCCAAGGAATGAGCTCGATTCTTACTTACTGAAGCATAAATGCCTACCTAAAAACGGCCCTTTTTAGGGCCACATGAGTCAAAAGTGGCTGAGAGTATCACAATCTCCAGTAAGTGAGCTCGATTTTCACTCACTGAACCATGAATGGCTATAAAAAATATGACAGCAAGCATTCTTTTGCAAGACATTTCAAATAGATTCCGCAAAAAAATCAAGCCTATACATGAAAAAATGGTCAAAATGTGCAATTGTTTATGAAAATTATTTAAATAATTATTAGTTTTTGTCACTATTAAAAATATAATAGCAAAGAGTCTTTTGCAAGATATTTCGAAATAATTCGACACAAAAAATCAAGCCTATACATGAAAAAATGGTCAAAATGTGCATTTGTTTATGAAAATTGTTTAAATATTTGGCAATTATTATCTATTCTTAACTTATTGTAAGCGCGCATCATTATCTGTGATACTTTATACAAAAGCTATGGGTTAAAATTAGTTAATCATTCGAATCACGAAAAAATGACTTTTGTGAATTAATTTGTTTATAACATTACTAACAAGTTTTGTAGTTACTCTAACCTACTGGAAATTATTTTTAGTTACTTATTTAATTGAATTATGACCTTTTTTAATAAATTTGAAAGTCTTAGAAAAAATGGTATCAAGGAAAAGTTTAGCAACAAGAAGTTGTAACTTTGTTGTTAAATACGGTCATTGCTAAAAAAAAACTTTAAAATCCTTTAAGAATTGTAATGTCGGTCGATTTTTGTCCAAAAAAGGATCTTTTTTCACCACTGTGCGCCGGTTCCCATCAGACCCTTCCTGCATAAGAACGGCAACCATTGCGCGTGCGCTTGCGTGAGTTTGCAGAATAAACCTGTGCGATGGATCCGGGCCACTAAAAGTTCTAGGATTCTGAAACGCAAGCTCAGCAGCCTCAAAGTCTCGAAGTTTGTCGGGAGTCATTCACTATGGGCGTTTCTTCGAAAGGAGATCTGACTAAGGGGTAAGAATGACCGTAGAATTTGGTATATATTCTTTTACCCAATTGCAGATTCCGAGAAAAGATCGCATTTCCTTTTCCATGCGGGGAGGGGTGGTCTTACGGATGGATTTAATGCGTGTGGTTTGAGCTGACTCAAGAAGAGTGCGGACTCGGGGTAGGATGCTGGCATCTGATCACGTAGAATTTACGGTAGTGGTGCGCTCGAAGCATTGGGGGCGTAAGTCGCGCTGTTCTCGGCCGCTTTCTCTCTCCAGTTTTCCGGAACAGGACAGTCAGGGTGGAAATGTTTACCGGGAAAATAGTGGTACTTCGGATGAGGACGCTGAGAGGAAGAGCCATTAGAGGTTGGCTGTCTTGTAACGGGCGGAGTTGTTTTATTTTTCGCAGTTTCGCGTGTTTCTTTGCGTGGGTTTTCTTCAGCCTCATCCGCTTCGGCTTGAACCGCTTGCTCAAAAGGATCCTCGACGCTCTCGAATGAGGTGGCAGAAATTTTCGTTGTAGGAACACGCCAACGGGCACTTTTTCCTCCTGCTTTGCATAATAAAATTTGACATTAAGCTTATTTAAATAAATAACGCTTGCAAAACGTTAAGTAAGGAGGCTACTGAATTTCGCCTATGTTGTAGAAATGCTTTTATATGGTTCATATCATTTAGCGGGAATTCCGCTAAAATACTTTGTGACCATTCTTATCCATAAAGACGGATCGATAGCGGCTTCATTGAAAAAGACCTCCCATTCAGTAAGGAATATTTTAGGGTCCTCGTGATCGGTTCCGACGAAGGTGGGTTGTGGAATCTCCGGAGTACCGTACGTCCATAAAACACAGCGCGCCAGTAGGCTATGGACTTGTTTCTCGCAGTTGCTAAAGGTTCCGGAATTACTGGACTGGCAGCCGGAGCTGAATGTTCAGTGGTTCCTAGGCAGCTGTGATTGGCTTCTGGCGCAGGGAGTTTGGAATGTAAAGTACCGAATCTGCTCTGTAGGTAGGTCGAGCTACTAGATATGCATTAAACCGAACATGAGGGGGTCCCTGTACTTCTTTGCGTGAATGGTTTTCCGCCCTTTCCGGAAGAGAGCAACTTCTTGGGGGTCTTGCTAAAACCGAGACGTTTTGCCGGAATTGCCTATTAGCAGGCAAGTGTGGGGGAAGCTTGTTAGGAGGTTGTGGGAGGAAGCTGCCTTAAAAGTTTTGTGTGATTATTGTTGTGCGCCACCGGGTTTTGTGGTTCACACCCGGAAACAGGGTTTTGTCTTGTAGGACAGCCGATCATTAGGAAAAATGGGATTGATTCCAAATTCAATTGGATTTCAAAAATGTTAATAAATTACTTTCTCAGGTCACACGTTCATGCCGCCAAATTTTTTTTTCTCCGGGTAGAAATAATAAATATTGCGAAAATAACTAAAGAA
This sequence comes from Druon quercuslanigerum, assembly GCA_010014905.2. Taxonomy (NCBI): domain Eukaryota; kingdom Metazoa; phylum Arthropoda; class Insecta; order Hymenoptera; family Cynipidae; genus Druon; species Druon quercuslanigerum. The sequence continues at coordinate 1,546 of JAAAKG020148580.1, read as the reverse complement.
TGATCATTAAAGTGGGAAGGGAAGGGGATATAGAATGAGATCAAATTGTTTAGTGCTCTAGCCGGCTATGCAAATCGTGAACTAGGACTGTCGATTTACATGTATGATAAGACAAAATGAACTGAATACATTATTACAAGTCGCATTATAGAAAAATCTCTAGTCTAGAATTCCAGAATTTTTGATTTTTTTTTAATAACTAAAGCGCATTAGTCGAAGGGGAGGGGAAAATATTTAGATTAATACTGAGATGAGCAAAGGGAAGGATTTGCTTTTGCGACTCAGATTACGGAAAGTATGTTGAGTTTAGAGCCGTAGATTTCTTCTTATTGGTTTCACGGGAGTATCAGGAAACTTCTTTGGAGAGCTGTCAACTGGGAGAACTACTATATCTTCGCCGAGAAGTTTAGCGGAAACGGACAACTCTTTCATGGGCGTAAAAATCAGTTCTGGGATTGCAACTGGTCGGACTGGTTTTTTGGACAATTTCAGTGCTGAAAGAGACAAATGATCTGCAAGTTAAATTACGCCTTCAACAACGTTCGCGATATTAGACAATGGTGGAAGGTTAGAGGCGGAATGGGATGCATGAGCGAGTAGCTCGAGAGATTAAAGCGGATTTTTGTTCGCGACTATTAGTGCAACAGCTTTCTTCAAGCGGCGCTGAAGACGCTGTCTTGATCCCTACCCGAGACGTTTATTTTGAGGGATTTGAACCCGTTGATTTTTGTGCAATGACCGGTGCGTGCTTTGATTAGACTCGCGACGAGCGCGATAAACCGAGAGGGAAATTCGCCTTACGGTGCTGGCGGTAACGAAAATGAAATCAGAGTCAGCGGTCCGCATCTGACGATGAAAAATAAAGAATAAAAAATGTCTGGCGACGGCGAACCCGACTTTTAAATATGATCCGATCATTTTTTTTTTAAAGCGGCCGAAAACAATTAAGTAGAGTGATGTAAAATTCGTAAAGGTGCCGAAACAAACAAAATAAGCAAGGTAATTTAAATGATAATTAACATTCCGGCACGCGGAATAGACTAACATTTTAGAAACAACAAATTAAAAAAATGACGCTAAAATGCACAGAATAATACACAAAGCCAGAAGGTAAAGCAATGACAGTAAGATATGTGATATGGCATTGAAATGTGGAGACGAAGTGGAGAAAGAGAAAAGAAACGCCAAGGTTCTTTATGAAAGGAAATAGACTTTTCCTGGTAGAATGAATGCCCCTGCAAAATTCGTAGCTGCTGGAAATCGAATCTGCTTAAGTGCTGAAATTTTGGAAAGAGATCCAGGTCTTTGAGATGCGAAATGCCGAAACTTTGATTCACAGAATTTTTATTTTCACACGGAAACTGCAAGTCCCATACAGAGAGAGCGGCTAGCCTATAGCGGGTGGTGTTGGAAGATCAACTGACTGGAGAGATAATTGCGAAACCTAAACTATTTAGGTATATTTGCTAACGTGATTTCATATATCAATATTTGAATGTAAAAAAACATATAGTAAAACTATTATCTCAGTACATTTCTGCATTTT
>JAAAKG020148579.1:0-10224 GCA_010014905.2 Druon quercuslanigerum | reverse complement strand
AAATTTTGTGAATTCGGCGAACAAGCTGCTTCAAGTTGCAGGGTCGGTTCTTCGCAAGCTTCATCTTCATTCGAGCCCAAACGTTTTCAATTGGATTGGCATCGGGCGACTGAAAGTCACGACACCATTTTGCTCTTTCCACAAGCGACAGGCCTTGCTTCGGTGTTTCGGGTCGTTGACCTCCTGGAGAATTTTGGAAAAAAGCTGACAGGAAAATAAAAACAATAGTCAGCTAATTCACTTTCACAAAGCATAAAGGACAATACTGCCCTCTGTGTAAGAAAAAAAAACTTCATTCTACGTCACCGATCGCGAGTAATCATGACCACGCTCTGATGTAACAGAACATAAATTTCACGAACACCTAATGACGTATGATTGGGAAAAAGAATATTATTAGATACAGATATAAATAATAAAATTGGTGCTCTAATTACCTAGTCTCCGCATTCAATAAATTTTCGCAGCTACACATTCCTAAAAACTATAATAAAGCTGCCCCCTGGATCACATTTGAAATTAAAATCTGATGAGAGGACGTGATGGCAAGCGCCGACTTGCAAAAAGTACAAAAAGCAGTATCATACTAGTTCTCAAGTTCGTAAACTCAGGAACTTAGTTCAAAGAAAGATTAGAGATTCATTTAATCAATACAATTATAACGCGATTACACATAGAGACAAAGATAGGATATTTGGTATCTTCTTAGATGTTTATACCTAATACCGCCCAAGAACGAATCTATAGATGGTAACTTTCAGCCTAATGACCTTTTCAAGACTTTTTTACTTTCCCAGTTCCCTATTAATTCAAAATTTAATGATTCTGGCTTCTTTTTCGATGGCATCACACCTGAAATACTTTTGGAAAAAATGCTTCAAATTAAATCGAACTCCATAGGAACTGATTGAATATCAATCAAAATGATTAAACTTGCCCTTTCAATTATCTTTCCTTTTCTTTTGCATATTTATCATGCTTCCCTACGGGTCGGTATCTTCCTACATATGTGGAACAGGACATTTATTTGCCCAATTCCCAAAATTTTTAAACCTTCTTCTCCGAAAGACTTCCGGTCAATTTCTATTTTATGTGCACTATCTAAACCACTTGAAAAAATTATTCACCTGTAACTTTCCAAACTTCTCGAAAGATCTAAGGCTATTGACCCAATGCAATTAGGTTTTTGGGCGAAATACTACACTCTAACTGCTTCCCTTAAAATAACGACGGATCTCAAATTAGCAATGGATAATAGGCAGATCATGATTGTTGTTCTGTTTCATTTTCTGAAGGCTTTTGATATGGCTAACCACAAGTTACTCCTACAAAATTAAAATCTTTCAACGTGTCAGATTCTTCCATCAAATGGTTCCACTCCTACTTTAATAATTTTTCTCACAGAATTATTAATAGCAGTGGTGGGATTTCTGACTGGTGGGAGGTCAAGAGTGAGGTTCCTCAGGGATCCATTCTGGCACCCCTTCTCTTCAATTTGTTTACCTCTGACCTCGGAAGTGAACTTCAACATTGTAGCTACCACAAAATGCTGACGATTTTAAAATTTACTTATCGGACCAATTTCTTCTCTAAGTAGATTACTTGTTCTAGTCCAGGAGGATATCGATCACGTTATCCCCTGGGCCTGGAAGGATAGACTCACTCTTAACCCGGGCAAAACTCTATAATTCAAAAATCAAAAATCTACAATTTGCATTACCACGAACACATAACTCCATACCGACATAAGGCTGGTTTGCTTAATGTTGCCAAGAGAAGACAATTCTTTATGGGTAATTTGCTCTACAATATTTTGCAGAATAAAGCTCCTAGCTATTTAACCTATTCCAATTCGTAGACCGAGACCATCCAGCACATTCTAAGCTTCGTAAGAGATATTCAATTATTCAGATTATCTTGCACAGAACGTGTAAGCTTCAAAGGTCATTTATAGTAAGAAGTCCCCGGTTATGGAATAAAATACCATATAATATCAGAAATGCACCTTCCCTATATCATTTCAAAAATCCCTTTTTCGACCATTTGAACAATATTTCTGACTTAACTCTTGAAATTACTCACTGGCAAACTCTCACGTTTAATTCTCCGACATTTTATCTTCGAATTTCCTTTTGTTTTTATTAACTTTTGTAAATTTTAACTTTTTATGCACACAGTTTTTCCCTCTTAATTTCTACTTTAATACACATATGAGCTGCTAATTAATAACTCAATATTCATTAGTATGTATTAATCTCACACCTAATCTTTATTAGCCCTAGGGACTTTTTTTTAATAAATAAAACTTCAAATTTATATTTTTAACTAAAAATATGTAGAACGATTCTACTTCTTTTGTGAAAATTTTATTTCTTTTGATAAAAATTTAGGTTTAGTAGAAGTTTACTTCAAAATTAAAGTATTTTGTTCAAACTTTATTTTTTGACTAAAAATGTATAACTTTTGTATGTTTTGTTTAAAATTTATAGTTTTTAGTTAAAAATTCATTCCTTTGGTTAAAAAACCTAACTGTTTTGTAGTAAATTCGTTTTTGTTTAGTTAAAAATGAATTTTTGAACTGAAAACGTAAATATTCCATTTTTTCCTAAAAGTTTATTGTGTTATATTGTGTTATATTGTGTTATATGGTATTTTGGGTCGCTGATTACGAATCTGAAGTTACAATTTGCAAATTTTAAATGGCGGATTTTAATAAATTTTTTTGTTTATTATAATTGTTTTTCTGTCATATTGGATCTGCTTTTTTAAATTTTCTCTCGAGATTCGTAACCAGCGACCAAAAAACCCCGAAAAACACATTTTAAAGCCAAGGAAGTATTAACAAAAAAATTATCTTGAAAATTTGTTTATATTGGCATCCGGGTCATAAGGATATTTGTAATTAAAAGTCGTGCATTATATATATAAGTTAAAACAACGACATTTTTTAAAAAAAACAGTAAAGATGTCACTGAATGAAAAAAATTATCGCCCATATTTGATCCGCCATTTTTAAATTGGAAGATTTTATAAATTTAACTACAAAATCCATAATCACCATCGACCAAAAAAAAAAAAACGAAAACCCAATTTTAAGCGACGGGACTTCTTTTTAAATGCGTTGCCCGCCATTTTTAATTTTGGCTTTTTGACTTTAGATTCGTAATTAGCGAACCAAAAAAGCAAAAAAACAAAATGCTTGCCCTTTGTTCTTGTAATTTGTGAAACTGTGTGAAAAATATTTTTTAACGAGCTCAAATGTTCCATAAATACACTACTGGCCATACATATAGCAATATACCGAAAAAAATTAATGAATTTTTTTTTCATTTTTCAAAATTTACAAAATTCTAGGATTTTTAAAGAAAATTTTAAAAGATTTCTAAAGATTTACAAAAATATCGTGAAAGAATCTAAAGGATATTTAGGCAATTTTCATAATTTTGCATTCGGTTTTTAAATTATTAGAAAAAACTCGATTGATTAGGAGATTTAAAGTAGAAGATAGAAGATTCGCGAAGATTTAAAATAATTTTAGGTTTGAAAAGATGTAAAAAAAATTTTTTTTAATGTAAATTTGTAATAAATTAAGAAAAAATTAAGAAGCTTTTTTTAAGAATTTTAAATAGTTTAAAGAGAATAAAATTTTCTTCAGATTCATTGGAAAATTGTAAATGATTTTTTATTGTAAAAATTCATTTCAGACAAAATTCAAAATAATTCTAAAAAGGCCGTAGCAGGCTAAGCATGGTCTGGGTGCCCTCGCTCTGATGTGATCCATATTGCGGGGACAAGTGGCTACCCCTATAAGATAAATTTACCCTAAATGTAAAAAAAAATTACGAAAGTTATAAACAAATTTTGAAAAATCAAAAAATCCAATTTTCTCGAAAACGGCTTTACCGATCATGACAGTCAAAATATATGTTATAGAGGGTACTAAGGGATTTTCGAAAAAAATTTAACAATATATATTTTTGCGGAAATGATCAAAGCATTACTTCATAGTTTAAAAAAATAAAAACTACTTTTTGGCTTCTGAGATGTATGCAATTCAATGAGAATGAGGGGCCAACTTAATTTTTAGCTTATGACGCAATAAGTTATACGCAATGGTGTAATAAAATTCAGATGGAACAGCATTATTTGACTAAAAAACAATTTTATCGTGAATTCCCCAGTCATAGTGTCCAGTGATTATAAGTAGATAGAAAAATACTTCTTTTTGTTTACTGCTGACATTCGCCAAACCAATTTCATGTTTTCCCAGGATGCACCACGTGGAGGTCGCCAGTCAGATTAGTACCCCTTACTTTATTTACACTATATACAACTATATACAAACCGTATTAATATCTTAACAAAACATATATACACTATATGCACACACGATACCCAACAATTTATATATATATATATATATATATATATATATATACACCTCATATGCACAAAACATATGTATATTATTTTGAAGCTGCGTATTAGTCATCGTCACTGTTTTCTTCGATGACAAAATGAATATTCTGTCGTGTGAATAAATCAGTAAGGATCTCAGCTGGTCTTAAAATTTTTGATAAATACCTTGCGTTTGATGAATAATATACGAGAGCAGCTATATGCGAACAACAACCAATAGTTCTTCGGCCATCTGAACACTCATAGACATACCGCTGTATGCCACAAACGCCGACACTTTTTGGCTTGTATTCAGCGTAGCATCTATATAATTTTCGGGATATCATCTCTGCTAAGTAAGAAACTGCTTGAGAGAATTGATATAAACCGGAAAATAATATTTTTAAGTTTTTATCTGTCCTCTCTGGGAAATCAAGAATATCGCTTGATGTAATACTTTGGAAAACCGCTCTCTTGCGGAACCAGCCGTTTTCCTGGGCATCTATTGCCAAAGTGTGTATATATGTTTTGTTAAGTTATTAATACAGTATGTATATAGTTTTATATAGTGTAAATAAAGTAAGGGGTACTAATCTGACGGGCGACCTCCACGTGGTGCATCCTGGGAGAACATGAAATTACTTTTCATCATTTCCGCAAAAATATATATTGATACCTTGAATGTGAGTATAATATAGAAGAAAAATTCTTTTTGTTCCAGCAGTACTTCCTTTTAAAAGAATTATTTAAAAATTTTAATAATTTTTTATCCCCTTATAATCAACCGAATTGGTTAATAATTTTTTTTCAAAACTTCCTTAGTACCCTCTATAACATATATTTTGACCATCATGATCGGTAAAGCCGTTTTCGAGAAAATTAGATTTTTTTATTTTTTCAAAATTTTAGGCAAAAGTCGAGTATCTGGACTCTGGAAGAGACAAGATGTCAATCCATTCCGATCACGGATAGCACTCGGATTAGTGACCATCTGTGGCGTATAACGGATTGTGTATTCGCTGCATTTTAAATAAAGTCTACCTTCAAATTCGACTGTCGAAAAACCGGCTGAACTCGGGACGTGTTTTTCTGCAGTTTTCCCTTCAATAATATTTAGAGATATTTAGATGTTTTACAAGTTTTAGAGAGATTAAAAATATTGCAACCAGATATATCTTTTTTAGAAAAAAAAACTTCCTCAGCAGGCAGCGATGTTTCTATCTCTTTGATGAATTTTCAAAATTAAATTCTGTTGAATTCTTGGTAATTGGATCGCGCTAAAGTTTAACTTCTAAAATAATTAGCGTCGCTTAAGAAAGTTTGGCAACAAAGTTACTAAGGGTATAGTTTCAGAGTCATAAAATATTATGGAATGTAAGAAAAAAAATTTGGATAACTTGCGATAATTTCTAGACATCAGCTATAATTTTTATTAGTGAGAGACTTTAAATTACGAGGTTGTCAGTTTCGAAGTGGGTGGCTGCTTTGTTTGTAACTTGGGCAAAAACACTTAGCAGCGCAGAACTTGGCATATTACGCGAAGAGGCAGTTTCAAAACTTTAGGTTGGTGAAAATACATTTTTAAAGCGGAGCTTCTACGTAAGAACCTCAGAGACCAGGGAGCTCTCGTAATCGTTATTTACTGAAGGTTTTCTGTTGGTTTGTATCTTCTTCTTCTTCTTCTTTTTTGCTCCAGTGTTTGTCAGCAACAAGTTCGCATTGTAAAGAATTCTCCCGGTTTTCCTTCTCTACTTATCTGAATTTTAAATCTTCTTGAAATCCTTTGTTAAGCTTCCAACATACGGCCACATAGAGTACTTGTTATTTTTCACAATTGCACAAATTGCAGTATACGGTAAATGGCTTTCTTTGCATTTTAGATGTTACACAAGTGAAAAAGTGGAAAATAGAATTTCTGTTTAAATATTATTTCTTGAAAGTTAATTTTTTAATTCAAAATCCTTCTATTATATTGTTGAACTGACATTTAATTCTTTTGAATAAAATTCCTCCCTTCGGTTCGAAATTTAACTGTTTTTCTAAAAATTCGTTTTTTTTAAATATTTAAATAAAAAATTAAACTTTTATTTTTAGTTGAAAATTCCTAAAAACTCTTAACTCACAATGCCTAACTTACAACACCTACCTCACAATTCCTAACTCACAATACACTGAAAAGAGGAGGAGAAGTACGGTAAGTGAGGGGAAATTAATTGTGGGAAGTTGGGAGAATGAAGGTAGGTAGAGTAGAAGAAGTAAGGCCAAATAAAGATAAGAGACGTAGTGGTCGTGAGAGGAAATGAGTGTAGGGGAAGTAGGAGCAGTTGTGGAAAATGAGAAAATGTAAGTAGAGTAAGGAAGGGCAGTAGAACCAGGAAAAGTGACAAGTGACGAGTGTAAAGGAAGTGAGGGAAAATGTAGGGGTAAGTAACGATAAAGGGGAGTAGATAAGGGAGAATTTATGTAAGGGAAGGGAAGTGAAGGATGAAGTATGGGAAGGTGAATTGATGGGAGGTATGAAGGAAAAATGAGAAGAGGTGGCGTAGAAGTAAGGCGAAATGAAGATAAGGGACGTAGTGGTCGTGAGAGGAAATGAGTGTAGGGGAAGTAGGAGCAATTTTGGAAAATAGAGGAAGTAAAGGAGAGGAGTGGAACTAGGGAAAGTGTGGAGAAATGACGGGGTACAGGAATTGAGGAGAAAAGTAGGGGAAAGTAGGGGAATTGAAGGTCGAAGTTTGTATAGGAGAAATGGGGGAATCTCATTTGGTAGAATTTCGATTGGCAAATTTTGAAGGGAAATTTGTTGCTTAAATAATAATCTGTTTTTTAAAAATTAATAAGTTTTGGTTAAGGGTTACATTATTTTGTGGGAAGTTTATCTTTTTTGGTTAAATTAAAATATTTTTTCCTTGAATTCAGGATCTTTTTTTGATCAAAAAATCAACTATGTATTATATATTTTTTGTTGAAAATTCGACCACTTGGTTGAAAATTCACCTTTGTAAATAGAAAATTCAACTATTAGGTTAAAAACTCATCTTTGTAGGTCGACAGTTTTACTATGTGATTGCACATTAAACCATTCAGTTAAAATTGTTTAATGCGACTGATTTGTTTGAAAGTCATCTTTTTTGTTCAGAAATTCAACTGTATTGTATGAAATTCAAATCATGTCATGTCCGAAGAAAATTTTTTTTAATGTATCGCATATGTACATCAGAATTCATATTATTTAGTTGATATTTTATTCTCCATAAAAAAGAGGTTCAAAAAACTGTTAAGGGACTAAAAAGAGCTTCATGTATTATTTTTATTTGTTTGAATTTATACAGGTATTGCAACAAGAGTCACTATTAAGGGTCAAGCACGTACCACTTAAAAAAATTATGAATGCATTAACTATACAAATGGCCCTGAATTTTTTATTTTATTGGACAGCTAAATCTTTAAGCTTCTTCTGGCAGTCAGTTCCAAGTTTAACGCATTTTGCAACGCACGTCACACTCTTATCAATACTTAATTTTGCCACTTTCAGGAACGCAGCAACAATTTTATCACAGCACTGGTTCGCAGCCTGTAAATAAAAAATGAATATCTTTTTGTAATTCTTATTTAAAAATTTTTTGTATAAGTTAAGTCTATTAGGGGTGGTTCAGAAATTACGTTACACTGACAGGAGAGGGGGGGCAGGTTTTGTGACGATTAATAAAGTAAGCAGGGTTTAAAGTAAAAGGAGACGTCACGCATGGAAAATTTAAATGTGAATAGCAATTTCTTGAAATTCTGGAAAAAATATAAGATTATGTGCGGATCTGATATTCAGCTATTACCAAAAGTGAAAATGCAAAAAATAAACCTAAAATTGCCATATAAAACTCTGCATGGATAAAATTCGGACAAATTGAAACGTGTTTTATGTGAATTAAAATAAAGAACTTGGTTGAAGCGTTACCAAAATTTCTGAAGTGATAAACAAGTTACATCCTTAATTTATTTTATCATAAAATTATGTTTAAATATTAATAATTAAAAATGAATCTCAATGTAAAAGTATATTTTAAATGTTATAAGATGTTCGGTTTTTTGATCAGTGTAGTAATATATGAAGGTGTTGGGTTTTTGATCTACTAAAATTTTAAGTCATGAAAGACATAATAAAAAGAGAAATTTTAACGAAATGTTTTATATTGTCAAGAATACAAACTCTGTTAACAAAAGATCCGATATTGAATTTCTAAGTAAAATATACCACAGTCTTATTTTATCGACAAACAATTGTTAAAATAAAATTTTTTGAAAAATATGTGATTCCCTTTTAAGTTTAAAAAATAGGCGCCAATGGCCATCTGTACTCAGACTTAGGAAGCTAGAATATATAGTCAGTTATGTTTTGTGACGTAGTATACCATTCTCCCAAAATTGCGAACAACAATGTGTGTTGGCCCACAATTTTACTTTTAATTTTTTACAATGTTGACGCAAAAACAGGAGAAGAAGAATAATGTTTCCACTAATGACATATTTTTTATTGTATTTAAAAGTTTTTAACCTTGATGTTTGTACCCATAGTCGACTATGAACGTAGCTGTCACGTCGGTAAGTTTATGGGTTATGTTTTATATTTTACAATGTTTAACATTACTCATAAATTTGACTGAGTTTTTTAAAAAGACTCCGTTCTATTTTCTTTAGATAGATAAAGAGAATCACAAAAAAATGTAACCTGAAGAGGCTCCACATCGTGGAGCGAAAGCTTGTTTTAAATAAAAAACATGAAGATCAGTAGATCAAAAAACCAACACCTTCGTATATTTTAAATTTCAATTTAAAAAATGTTTGCATGAATAAAATATTAGGAAAGAAATTTCTACCTCACAACTTCTGAACTATGGTTAAGATTATAGTAAATATGCCTGCAAATCTGTCCTGATTTTCAGACCGATTTTATTCATACTTTTACGTTCTTTAACCCTTTCAGAGGCACATTTTTTACCTGCACTTATATTTAAAGTCATAGGTGATATAAGGGTTTTCATGGTCGCTGAATACGAATCTGAGGTCAGAATTGCAAAATTCAAGATGGCGGATCCAATATGGCGACTATTTTAGGTTAAATTTGTGGTTTTTCTCCCAATTAGGGTAAAACTTTGTATATGGGGGTTTTCGAGGTCGGAGATTACGAATCTGACGTTAGAATGGCAAAATTCAAAATGGCGGATTCAAAATGGCGACTATTTTAGGTTAAATTTTGGTTTTCATTCTGATTAGTACTCAAATTTGTACATGGGGGTTTTCGGGGTCACAGATTACGATTCTGACATCAAATTTAACATTCAAAATGGCGGATCCAATATGGCGACTACATTTGGACGCATTAGTGATTTTTTTCGGTTAGCGCAAAAATTCGTATACGGGGGTTTCTGGGATCGCAGATTACGATTCTCATGTCAGAATTGTAAAACTAGCGATAACAAGTTGAAGATGGTAACTTCATTGAATGCAAAGTGAGTAAGAGCCTCATTCATTTTTGAAACAATTATAAACCAAAAATATATGTGTATCCTTCTCCCTCTCAGCGTAACCCAGAACTAACGACGTGGACGTGGGGAAAAACTAGTTCCATTTACTTTTTTTTTTAATTTTTCAATATTTTAAAATTGTTTTTCTTATTTTTGAATATTTTTAATTTTTTTTATATTTTTAATTTTTGTTTATATTTTTAATTTTTTTTATTTTTCAATATTTTGAATTTTTTTTTAAATTTTTCAATTTAAAAATTTTCGCCAATTTTGATTATTTTTTCAAGTTTTTCAGCAACTTCTGTGT
>JAAAKG020148578.1:0-10225 GCA_010014905.2 Druon quercuslanigerum | reverse complement strand
ATTATGTTTGGATTATTAATTTTCAATGTTATTGATAATATAATAATCTAAATACATTGGTTAGAATAAAAAAAAAATTAATTAACATTTTAAGGAATTAGTAAGAAAAAAATGTTTTCGGTTCATTAAATTCAGTTGACAATCTGGAATTACTTGATCAGATTTTCGCAAACTTTTGTAGAATCTAAATGTTATAGTTTATAATTTCACTATTTGAGCATGTGTCTACTGATTGAATTATTTAAAAATTTCTATTAGGAATCCCAAATAAAATTGATATATCTACTTTGTAAATTTATGCCATCCCCTTACAATTAATTATGGATGGATTTTAATGCACATTATGAATTAAACAAAATTGTAGTTTATTCCCGATAGGGTTTAAAATTTGCGCAACCCGCAAATATTCTGAAATTAAAAACTATTGTTTTTCTGATTTTTGCAAGTCTGGTCAGTAATGTATAAATCCTATGTATAAGAAAATGCAATATTTATTAATTTCTGAATTGAAAAAAATTATTATCAATAATTCTTCATAATCTTAACAATATGAGAGTCAAAACAAAAAACGTTCGTGGTTCGATAAAACAACGAACTTTACACGTGTCACAAAATAGTATTAAGCTTGATGATCGAAGGAAATAATACAATAGACTTGTCTATCCATTAAATTTCTTGTAATTCATTTATCCATTAAAATTCGATTGCTATCTATAGATGTAGTTCGAAAAAATACAATGGTTAAAGATTGATTTAAGCTTAACAAATTATGTGAAATGAGGGTTTTATTGATAACAAAAGTTATAAAATATAAGGAGCAGGTATTGGAAATTGTAGCGAAGATAATACAGGCCAACATGGTTTTGTTTTTGGAAATTAGAGGGTCATTTCCGAAGTAATTTTTTACTTAGAATCCAAATCCGGGTTCAGGATTGGCCCGTCACGTCAGGATTTTGAGATATTTGAGGTTATGCACCCAAAAATCGCGTTTTGGCTACTTTTGAGGTTATGTAGAGAAGACACAAAATTTTTGGGGATTTTTTCTTTAACTGTATCATATAGTACCGCTATTTCACTTTAATTTGCGAGTTGTATAGTTCAATTACCATTTTTCTTTACCAAGTTACACCAATTTGAAATTACGACATATGTCCCATTATGTCTTGAGCATTTTCTTTAAATACTTTGAGGCAGACATTTTCTACTAATGTTCTACTATGATCAATGCAAACTTTAATACAAACCTTTGCTCTTAACTTAATATTATTCAACAAATTATCGAATTTACAAATTTTAAAGGATTAGAAGTCAACAGAAAATAGTTCACTTTGAAGCCAAAAGTCAAAGTTTTTAAAACTCCGTTAAATTTTCAAGAGAAAGGCAATGGACTCAATTTTGGTCCAATAAGAAGTTATGAGAAAAAGAAATAAATTAAAAAAAGAAGCCATTAAAATAAAAAATGAACGAACACGTTGCTGTGTTAAACGTATAAATCTGAGAGAATTCAGAAATCCTGTTTGATTTCGTTAAAGGATTATTTAGTAAATATCAGTGCATGCTAGATTCCCTTGGATTGCAGCTCTTTCTTTTCTTTTCATTCTATCATTTTCTTTGGAATAATTTTTTAATTAATTATTTTATTTAGGTTGTAATTTTTGGACTTTTTATTTATAATTATATTTATGATTTATTAATTATTATTAAATTCTATTATTATTATTGGTTTACTGATCTAGTATCATATTTCTCTGGTGTGTGTTTCACGTTTCTTTTGAATTGTTTTCCACCATACATTATTTGGACCATTTTTTCTGACGCCACCTAAATTTACTTCTTTTATTAAATTCTTTATTTATATAATTTGGATTTATTTTATTCCCAATTTATCTTTTTGACTATCCTTACATTTTTTTTGTTAATTTAAAAAAAAATCCAGGAATACCGAATAAAAGACCCTAGCTCTTGGATTGCCTTTACTTATTTAGAAATTTATTAATTTTATTTTTTTGTTGCTATTCAATGGATTAATTAGTGTATTTCTTCTGATTAATTAGTGTGATTTTCACAATCTGTTGTATTCGTTAATTTGACAAATTAAATATTTCTCTTATAATTTTTTATGATTATTCATTACAGTATTACTCGTCTTTGTTAGTTAATTGTATTTTATTTAATTTTTTTTTCCATTTAATTTTGTACATAATTAAAAAAATGTAGATATAATTGATCTTAATAGATCTGCCGCCCAAGTAATTATTTTATTTAAGCTTTTTTAACAACGCTGAAGGTGACTCTCCATATTTTCATTAATTACAATACAAATATTACATTTACATCAACTAGAAAACATTAATTCCGTATAAAAATATTAATTGTAAACTAAAAATGGAATGTATACATTTTTGGTTAGAAAAGTACATTTTAAACAACAAAAAAAACTAAGTTTTAACAAAGTATAAATAATTTCCGACCAAAGTGATAAATATTTAAAAAGATGAATTTTCAACGAAATAGTTCAACCCAAAATATGATTGATTTAATCAGTATATTAATTTTTTTTTAAATAGAAACACATCTATCATTTTGATAAAATAAAAAAATTCATTGAGTTTCAATTTTTTTCAAAGCCTGTAATCATTTTCGGGTACCATTTTCCACCCATTATTTTCAGGGTTTTTTGTTTCTTTGAGTGCGTGTGACGTTCTGTCTTCGGCGATCAATTTACGGCTTGGGTCCTCATTTTCAGCAGGAACTAAAGTCCATGTAAATGGGCATTTTATTGCTTCGATCATGTGAATATTACTATCTGACATTAATATGGCCCAAGAAATCGATTTCCGAATGTGCAACACACCAATAAAAATTCTTATTGGACATAAAAAAGACAATATCCTGATGCACACAATATATCCATAAAAAGAAGAAAATATGTTTCCGTATTTTTTCAACAATGTTATTTACTGAAAAATAGGTATTTCCTGGATCACGAAAGCGTTAATTTGCCTATTAATTATTACAGTAATTATTACTGACAGTACATATACATATATCAATACATATACGTCAGTTTTACATCTTGTAACACTTTTGAATGATTTTTACACCCCCCCCCTCTTTGGATCCAATAGTTGTCCTTTTAAGTAAAAGAGATAAATTTTCAAAAAATAGTTCAACTTTTAACCATGTATTTAAATTTTCAAGCGAATAAGACGATTTTTCAATCGCTTAAATGACGCTCAAAAGACAAAATTTAAACCAAATAGTTTTATTTTCGAATAAAAAAGATATTTTTTAACCTAAAATGGAATTTTGAAATTTTGATTGTACAAAATTATTTTTGCACAAAAAAATATTTTTAGCTAAGAGATTGAATCAAATAAAAAAATGTTTTCATTAAATAGTTGAATCTTCAATTAAAGAGACGAAATTGTTAACAAAATACATAAATTTGTACTGAATCGTTGCATTTTCAACTTATGAAGGATAAATTTGACAAAAAAAAAATTTTAAAAGGAAAATTTTCAACGCAAGACTTGGTTCATGATTAAGGGAAGATAATCATCGGTTAACTTAACTGTCCAATAATGGCTGGTTATGGCGTTTAATCCGTGATTAAAGTAACATAACCCCGAAATTGAAGTGCAAGTGCAGTGAGTGCAGTATACAGGAAGAAATATGGCTGTTTTACGATGATATTTTATCCTCATCTAATGATGATGATGATGAAATGTTTTACCACGTTCAGAGAAGACCACGAATATTCAGAGAATGAGTGAATTGAGTGGTCATTGAAAAAAGCCTATTTCGCGTTTGCATTGCGTCCAATTTGAGGTTAGATAAACCCAATAATTCAAAAAGAGACTCGCTTGTTCAAAGAAATATATGATTATTTTGTTCTCACATCTTCTACTTTTCCCGTCATGATATAATTAACCTTTATTTTTTTTGTAAACAACACAATTGCCACTTTTCTTTTATTGCTCTTTAGCCACACGTAAATTTAAACTTTGGGCGTCTTATCAGAAGATGGCGCCTAAATAATATGGCTCCTAAGGACCCTATAAGGAAGGACGCGCCACCGAGGCTGCTTATTAGCTATTGGCTACCGAGAAGCAGTTGTTACTTCCGCTCTACAGTGTAAACATAGTAATTCGGACACCTACGCTTTTTGTGTACACGATATAGTATACAGATGTGGTCAGCTGTTTTAAGTTATTAAGTTTCTTTTTTTTAAGGAAGCTGCAGCTCAAGCACATTTTATTGCAACCGTACGGAAATGTTTTGTTAAAACCAGATCTAAAGAGCTTAAATGAAATATTACTATATAAGCATTGAAATGATACATAGTCGTATTTAAATTATTTTATGAAATATTTAGATCAATTTTTATATTATTTGTATTATTTTTACTTTTCGTTTTTAATAGGCATATTATTTAAATGTCACATCTTATATCTTACTTCATGTATTAAGCAATTTTTTAAATGTGATTTTTACACATTTAATGGATTGTTATAATCAATCTCTTTCCGGCGTCATTTTCAGTCACGTGTATTATACAAATTTGTACATCAATTTACTTGGTAATATTCTCAACTAATATAAGCTTTAGTATATATACAGATATTTATATTATTATTACTATTATTATTAATAAATTAATTAGGAACTGGTCTCCACAAACCACAAATTATTTACAAATAATTGTACATTGTAGGCATTTAAAATGTGAGTTTTATATTGTCAGTTTCACGAAATAATTCATCATTTCTCTAAAAAATTGTATATAATAAATAAATAATTATTACATTATAAGTATATAACATTATATTTTGAAAACTTTTGTATATTTATTTCAAAATATAGGATACATCTATGAAATAATAAATATTCACAATGACAAATAAAGCTATACGTTCTTGAAAATAATTTAATGAAAATATTTATATTAAAACATACATAAAGTACTCAATAGCAGTGAATTTTTCACTTATCGTAATCATTTTCAACGTGTTCCATTACCGCTTCGTATTTCACGTCGTTTGAATCGTGCGCGCCCGGATATTACGTTTTTCCGGGAGAACTGTCATGGCGAAAGTGTCCGGGTGGGGAACATTGGCGCGCCCTTCCTTATAGGGTCCTTAATGGCGCCGAGTGTTAAAGAAGAATTTTGTTTTAACCAATCAGAGTCGCTGTTACAACAGAAAGACGAAGAAACTAGACTTTATTGCGAACAGAGTATACTATCAGCTAACCAGAGGTTGAAAATGCTTGGAAGAACGCATCGCTGGTTAACGCACATTTAATCATTGATTAAAAAATAATCATGATTTGTTAATGAAGGATTTAATCAGAGTTCAGGAAATTGGCCCTCAAAGTATTTAAAGTAAATTCTCAAGACATAATAGGACATATCTCGTAATTGCAAATTGTCGTAACTTGGTAAAGAAAAGTGGTAATTAAACTCTTCGACTCTCAAATTAAAGAGGAAGAGCCGTACTATATGATACAACTAATAAGAATTCCAAAAAATTTGGTGTCTTCTGTTCATAACCTCAAAAGTAGCCAAAAACGCAGTTTTTCGGGTATATACCCTCAAATATCTTAAAATTCTGACGTGATGGGCCTCCACTTTCCAACAAGTGACATGACGCCATTATTGCCGGCCTGCATAATTAGACTGCTTCTCTAGCGGATCGCGTCAAAGGAACGGTTACGCTATATTGCCTGACGGTAAAGGAACTGCATAACGACAATTTCCTTCACTGGATTCGGTAGGGTATATTTTAATTATTTTTTATATTTATTCATAATTTTACTCAGAACTCACAACTCTTTTCATCGTTTGCACGTTTCTATTCATGTATTTGTATTTACTCATGTGTTGGAAAATTAAGATTCAAAAGCTGTGTACGACAGCCTGACATGCAATATTGTGCTTTGGGTTTCCGCACAGAGCTTTTCAGTCGTAATATTGTAACACATGACTAAATACAAATAAATACAAAATAATGTTAAGTTATATATAAAATTGTAAATAATTGGGAAAAAGGATGAAAACGTGATGTAGGGTGCCGAGTGAACGGCTCGGTCTGTAAGTAGTAACTTTACGGTCACGCAATTGCATAAGCGTTCCGTTCACGAGGTACGCCTGGGTTGTGATAAAATTAGAATTATAAAAAAAGGGTATCACGAAGAACTTGAAAATTCTGGCTTTTAGTGAGGCATAGGTCAATAAAAAATATAGTGTCATCAGGCTCTTAAATAATGGCACATATTACTGGAAAATGTAATTAGAGTAAAAGGGTTTACTTTGTCGCAGAGATTAATAAAAAAATTCAAGAAAAAGGGCTTTCTTATTTAAGAGTTTTTGTTAATAAGAATAGTTATCAAAAATAAGGAGCAGGTATGGAAAATTATAAACAAAATATTTCTACTGTTTCCCTAGCGAAGCGTGTGACCCTGTCAAATGATAAGAGAACTAAATTTCATTTTACTGGGTTCGTTAGGCCATTTTTTAATTATTTTTCACATTTTTTTACAATTTTACTTAAAACTCATGACTCTTTTTATCTTGAACATATTCATATTTGTGTGTATGTATTTATTCATGTGTTGGAATAATAAAGTTCAAAATCTGTTTGTGACAGGCTGACGTTCGTTGGGTTGCCGCACACAGCTTTTAATTTGTAATTTCGTAACAAATTAATAAATATGAATAAAGAAGATTAAAAGAATGCTGAGTTATATTTGAAACCGTTAATAATTGTGAAAAAGAATGAACATGTACTCTAGCTGGCTCAGTGAACTGATTAATATGTATGTGGACTCTTTACGGTTACGCAATTGCAAAAGTGCTTTGCTTACGAAGTTCGCTAGGGTTCCGATAAAATTAAAGTTATAAACAAAAAGTTATCCCAAATGACTTGCAAATTTTGGCTTTTAGTAAAGCGCAGGTTCATGAAAAATATAATATTTATAAGCCTGTGAATAAATAATGGCATGTTCTACGAGAAAAAACCACTAAAGTAAAATGTTTTTACTTTTTAAAGGGTTTTATTTATAGCAAGTTATAAACAACGAAGGAAGAAAGTTCACAAATAATGAAAAATTTTATAATTGTTTTATGTAGGTTTCGCAACAGTTTCAGAAAAAATTGTGGCAATTATTGGCCTGGGTGATTTTTTATTAACAAATTAAAGGGTAGATGATTTTCCCCTGATGATATGAAATTTTTAACAAAAATTTACGGAGAAAAGTTTTTATTCAATCAGAAAATTTCTTTTATCTTTGAAGAGATCTAAACTCGATATACACAATGTACAAGTTGTTAATTTTCCTAAAGAATAGATTCTGAGGAAAAATCGTGCAAATAGGTCAATTTTTTGAAATAATCATTGGCTTGTAACGCTGTAAATTTCAAACAATTTATCCTACAAAGAAGAATACTAGTCAAAATATTTTATTTCTGCACGGAGACTTTAAAAATAGTTATACAAATTTTTTTTTGATATATAATAAAAGTGTTTAAAAATTATTCAGGAAAAAACTGTCTAGGATTTATATGTTTTAAAAATTGCACTTAGAAAAATGATTAAAATTACATACCTTTAATGTTTTAAAAATTAGAAATTAAAAACTGGATTAAAAAATCAATTGTTTTGTAAATAACTCGTTTTTTAATTCAAAATTCAACAATTTTGTAAAAAATTGATGTACTTTTCTGAAAATTCGTCTTTATGGTTAAAATTTAACTTTTATTTAAAAATTTACCAGTTTTTAAAAATTAAACTACTTGATTGAAATTTAAATTACTTTGTTAAAAAATTATTTTTTCAAAATTGAAGTCTTGGGTTGAAAATTTAGCTTTTTTTTTAAAAAATAGTTTTTTTTTGTCAAATTTATCATTTATAAGTTGAAAGTGCAACGATTTGGTACAAATTAATGTATGTTGTTAAAAATTTTGTCTCTGGTTGAGGATTCAACTATTGAATGAGAAATTTCTTTTGTTTGGTTCAGTCTCCTAGTTAAAAATACTTTTTACCGAAAAATAATTTTGTATAATTAAAATTTATAATTCCATTTTTATGTTCAAAAAATCTCTTTTTTGATCGAATATACAACTATTTGGTTTAAATTTTGCTTTCCTTGATTGAAAATGTATTCTTTGTTTAAGAATTTAACTATTTTATTATCGTTTTTAATCATTTAAGTGACTGAAAATTTGTCTTTTTTGCTTGACAATTTAAATAAATAATTAAAAGTTGAACTATTTTTTTAAAATTGATCTTTTTTCCTCAGAACTTCAACTATTGGGTCCAACGAAGTAGCGGGGGCGGGGGCGTAAAAACCATTCAAAATGGTTACAAGATGTAAAACTGACGTATATGTATACTAATGAACTGTCAGTAATAATTACAGATAAATAATAAATATTTTAAAAATTGTTTTAATAGGGAAATTAACGCTTTTGTGATCCAGGAAATACCAATTTTTCAGTAAATAACATTGATGAAAAAAATACGGAAACATATTTTCTCATTTTTATGAATATATTGTGTGTATAAGGATATCGTCTTTTTTATGTCCAATAAAAATATTTATTGGTGTGTTGCACATTCGGAAATCGATTTCTTAGGCCAGATTAATGTCAGATAGTAATATTCACATGATCGAAGCAATAAAATTCCCATTCAGATGGACTTTATTTCCTGCTGAAAATGAAGACCCAAGCCGTAAATTGATCGCCGAAGACAAAACGTAACACGCATTCAAAAAAAAAAATTGGAAAATAATGGGCGGAAAATGGTACCCGGAAATTATTACAGGCTCTGAAAAAAATTGAAACTCAAGGAATTTTTTTATTTTATCAAAATGATGGGTGTGTTTCTCCTTTTTCACTGAAATGTAAACTAAATTAATAGAAACTAACTAGAAATCTTAAATGTTTTAGATTCTCAGTTTATATTTTTGGTTAAGAATTCTAGTATGTGGTAGATAATTTTAATAACTTGTTGAAAATTTTATTATTTGGTTGAAAATGAAAGTATTTTGATAAAAAGTCATCTTTTCAGTAAAAAATTCAGTTAGTTTAAGGTTTAACTACTTTGTTAAACATTAAGTTTTTAGGGCTTTAGATTCATATTTTTTATTTACAAATTAATTACTCTTTTAACAAAAATAATTGTACCCACTTGCTAAATAAATAATATTTTAAGTTTAACTCTTTCGTTAAAAATTTACTTTTTTAGGTATTTATCATTTGGTTGGAAATTATTTATATTTTGTTAAAACTTAATTTTTGTTGTTTAGAATTTAATTTTTAACCAAGAATGTATATATTCCATTTTTAGATCAAAATTAATATTTTTTATTGGAAATTTATGTTTTCTAGTTATAATTTCATATGTGTTGTTAAAAATATATCCTTTTTAGTGTAACTGTAATATTTTTATTGTAATTAATGAAAATATATACCTTCAGCGTTGTTCAAAAATCTCAAATAAAATAATTAGTTGGGCGGCAGATCTATTAAGATCAATTAGATCTACGTTTCTTCAATTTTCTACTAAATCAAATGAAAAAAAATGAAATAAAATACAAATAACTAACAAAGGTGGAGTAATACTAAAATTAATAATCATAAAAAATTAAAACATAAATAATAAATTTATAAAATTCGCAAATACAACAGATTATGAAAACCACATGAAATAATCAGAAGAAATGCAATAATTAATCAATTTAATATTAACAAACAAGTAAAATTAATAAATTTCTAAATAAGTAAAGGCTAACCTAGAGCTAGGGCCTTTTGTTCGGTATTACGGGATTATTTAAAAAAATTAACAAAAAAAATATGGATGGTCAAAACAATAATTGGGGAATAAAATAAATAAAAATTATAAAAATAATGAATTCAATAAAAGAAGTAAATTTAGGTGGTGTCAAAAAAAAAGAATTGGGGTAAAATAAATAACAATATTGAATCGAAGAATTTAGGAAGGGAATAAATACTGGAAATGGTCCAAATAATGTATGAGGGAAAACAATTTAAAAGAAATGTGAAACATACACAAGCAAAATATTACACTAGATCAGTAAAGCAATAAGAATAAAAAAAAAAATAATAATAAAAATAAATAATAAATAAAGAGCCTCGGTGGCTCAGTTGGTTAGACGCTCGGACTTCACCTCAGAGGTCCGGGGTTCGATCCCTGAGCCG
>JAAAKG020148576.1:0-10225 GCA_010014905.2 Druon quercuslanigerum | reverse complement strand
TTACGATTTATTCTAATCAGAGATATTAGTCTGGTATTTTCATAGTCACTATTCGACTTTTTCTAACCGCACCTCGACTATCCCTAAATTCGTATATCGTCTCTCTCCGTGTATGCAAAACAATTCACGTATAACGCGTCTCTTGACGTAATTTGAAAATTTCTGATTTTTGTGTATCAATTTTAAAAATAAATTAAAAACGAGGAGTTTTTCCAAAAACTGGTTTAAATAAGTCATTTTACTTAAATATTGTAATCGTTACTAAAATTTTTTTGCTCTAAATATGGTAAATTTGCCATATAAAGTTTCGGTAACCTAATCCGTACATTAGGTTATCATTTTCAATATATATTCACGGAGAGACTTTTGGTATTCATATTTCTTTTATCGCATATCTATAATTTAAATAAAATGTACGGATTTAGGGATAATCGAGGTACGCTTAGAAAAAGTCGAATAGTGACTTTCAAAATACAGTATCATATCTCTGATTGTAACAAATCTTAAGATAATTAGACTCTTGTATAAAAAATTACAGTATTTCCAAGTCGCTATATCAAAGTTTTTAATCGATTCAAATAATGAAATTTAGTATATTGCTTTGAAAGGAGTAAAATAAAATGTTGTACATTTTGGTACGAACGCTTTTGCAATCTTTTTAAACCACTATGAGAAAAATGGGGGTCACGTGATATTGTGTTTTATGCATCACTACTTGTGAGAAACTAGTAGTGCTGGGTCAAAAATTTCAGGTGCCCCAGACTTAATTACATATTTATCATATATACACAAAATAAGTTCATATTAAAAAACATCATCTTTAGAATGACCTCAAGGCGTCTACTTAAATTCTGTAAAAATTCCAAGTATATTTCTCCTGAATAATAAGCCACTCAAGTATTAAGTGTCGCATTCTTTAAAGCAATTCTGATCCTAAGTCCCTTAAAAAGTATTACATAATACTTTCAAAAAACCTTTCGTTATCCATCAGTGCATGGTTAAATGGTAGTTAACTGAGTTTGTAAAAAGTGGAAAAAATTGTGATAAATAAAGTGTGGTTCAAAAAAGGCTTTGTTTTTTTTTTAAATATCTGCTCTACAAATGGTTTCTTCTGTTGTCAGAATGTTTCCTTAATATTGGCATTATTTATAAAAATAATAAATACTTAGGTATCTCTCAAGATCATTTTTGGACAAAATTGCTTTTTTAATTTCCACTATTAATTCATAATTTCACTTTGGTACACATGCATTTGATGTGCTTTGTGTTCTAAATTAAAAAAAACCATTAACAGCGGAAACTAAAATAACATAAGCAATTTTTTGCAAATCATGGGATTAAGAGATAATTAAATTTTTTCATTTCTGCCAATATACAGTTAGCATTTTATACGAAAAGGAACATTTTTCAGGGTTAGAGCAATTTTAAAAGAAAAAAAATATAGGACGTTTTATAGACAACTATAAGAAGTATAAAACAATTACGCGAGTTAATTATAAATAATATTTTTCTCTGCCAATAATGATATTTTTCAATTTATGAAATTAGCTTTATAGAATGACAAGAAACATCCTAATGGTACAAGCATTTAGGAAAATTAAAATTACCCACAATAAAATCCAACACTTAACGAAAAATGCTTTTAACATATTGAACTGGAACCCACTCGAGTCTACCGAAAAAAAGGAGCTTTCTCATTTTTTGTTATGACATTTTTTGTACTATTAGTTACTTACAATTCAGAGCATATTAAACATGTTTATATTTTCAATAAAAATACTCAGGAAGAAATTCTGTTTGAATCTCCTGAAATATGTGCAATTATATCAGACAAAATTATTATTTTCATATTAAATTCAAAATTAAGATGAAAAATATTGATTAATTATTCATTATTTAAAGTAATTAGAATAAAATATTAAATATGACACTGTAAACCTTCTAAATTATAAATTTTTGAAACAATCTGAAATTTGCAATATTTTACTTATTCTTAGAGCAGACGCAGAACGTAATTAAATTTTTTATTACTTACCACGACGTTTACAGTGTCAAAAGTTTCTAAGGAAATAATCCTATACTAGCATTTTTCGTCGAATAACACTAGCTATAATTTACTGAATTTTATCTTCCCAATAATCTATTTCTGAAAAATCGATAATTTTTGGAGACCGGTAAAAGCCAAGAAATGTGTACGACAGTAAATTTATTTTTTTACAGGAAATTTCACACATTTTTAGAAGAACCATCAAATTACTTTGAATATCACAAATATCATCACACAATATAAATTAATTAAAAATAAATTCAATTTCAACTTAAGAAAAATTTGAAGTTTTATTATAACTGTTGCAATTACTATATCATTCAGTTTACAACGTTTAATTCAAAAATCTTTTACTTTACTGGATTCATCAGTAAGACTATGTGAATCAGTCTTACCTTATGCATTTTATTTGATCTAAATTCATTAAAATATATATTTTTTAAATAAAATTTCATGTAGAATGTTTTTATTGAGTTGGAAGAGGGACATCTTTCATTTCTTAACATTTTTATTAATGCGAGTTGAAATGGAGAATTAGTTTTAATTAAGAGAATTTAAAACGAAAACGCGGATTAATATTTTTTAAGCAGAGATATTTGAACTGATTAATTTATCAAAGTTTGAAGGTTTAAGTTTTGCAGTTGACTTGCACCTAATAGAAAATCTTTAAAAGCTTATATTTTATGTGTGTAAATTATAGAGAGTTTAAAGAAAAAATTTCCAAATTAAAATTTGTTTAAGCTTTAGTTCAAGTTGCACTAGTTACAAACACTTTTATACTACAAACACAAGTAGTATTGAAGACATTTGGCGGGGAATCCCAAGTCCTGAGCCGGGTACAGTCGGTCACATAGAGATGGTGCGATCGTCGCGATCTCGGCTATAGACGGAATAGGTCGGAAACCTTCGGGAGCTGAATCCGAATCTGAGCTTAAAATTGCTCTTGTACGTCAGGTATTCAAGATATCGTTACCTAAAAGTGCAAAAGACTCCTTTTTTTTACTGTTTTTGAGGCTATATAACCGAACAAGAAAAATTTCTACCACAAAAGCTAATATGGAATTTGAAAGTACTAATCTTCCCCTTTCAAACATATCTGGATTTATTAGGATATCTTTATTCTGAAGCAAAATATTGTAATTTAAAATTTTTCATTTTAGCGTTTTTCCCTATTAACGCTGAGGTGTTCAGATTTATACAACGTATACTCTATTGCTGACGGTACGATATTTTTTCTTCAAAATATTATTTCAAGGGTTTTCGAGGGTGCCCTTTCTATTGACGGTGTCAGTTTTTTGTCATAACTCCTTAAAGAGCGAATATGGAAAACAGTTAGGGCTTTAAAAAGAATAATAATAGTAAATTTTTTTTTAAAGCCCTAACTGTTTTCCATATTCGCTCTTCAAGGAGTTATAACAAAAAACTGAGCCAATCAAAAAGGAACCCCCGAAACCCCCTTCAGATAATATTTTAAAGGTACAATGACATACAATCTCGGCGCTAATGGGTTAATACGCAAAATTGAAAAATTTTATTTCAAGGTTAGCCCACTTGAAGTGTGGAATTCAATTATTTCAGGAAATGTAAATGACTAAATTCGCTGCTCCCAGGGTTAGGTGGGTTAGCCTGCTTATGATTTGGTATGGGTGATTTCTGGGTTTAGGTGGATTAGCTGGAAGGTGGGTTAACCCACTTGTGGCATGGAAATTTTGTGCGGTATCCTTTGTTCTTTTTTAAAGCCCTAAATTGTGGCCACCATATTGGATCTTCTAGGGGTTATAACGAAATACTGACTGATACAAAATTTCAAATTACAATATTTTGGTAAAAAATAAAGATATCCTAATAAATCCTAGTAGGTTTGAAAGGGGAAGATAAGTTTTTTCAAATTCCATATTAGCTTTGTGGTAGACATTTTTCTTGTACAGTTACATAACCTCGAAAAAAATAAAAAACGCGTTTTTTGCACTTTTAGGTAAGATATCTTGAAAACCTGACGTACAGGAGCAATTTTGAGTTCGGATTCGGATTCAGCGCATCAAAATTCGCTCAAGTTGATATAATACATAAAAAATACCATTATCTCTTATTATGGTAGGAATCTTTTTGAGCAGTAACCCGATTATCCCTATATTCATACATTTTATTTTAATTATAAATATAGAATGAACCAAATATTGGTATCATAAGTCTTTTCGTGTTGTATTAGAGCAAAAAGTAAAATGTATTAAAGGGTTTATTTTATTAATTAATTGGCAGTGTACGTAACGACGAAACAAATTCAGAACAGGTTGCCAGTGTAAAAGCAAGTGAAGCTAATGTTATGAAGGTAACAACAAAAGTATAACGTTGAATATAACGTTGAACAAGTAACAATAAGTGTTTGTTTCGGCATACCGTAAATTTTTGTTAGTTTTTACTAACAGCTTGATTTGAGACCTTTATAAACATTTATAAACTATTTGTATTTTTTTATGTTGGATTATTTCGTTTGGGTTCTGAAGGTATGACTGGCGATTTAAAAAAAAAAATTTCCTTGTAAGTCTATCGAATTGAAATATTTTTCACTACAAAATATGCATAGAAAACAATTTAAAAAATGCTTAACTGACGTTGTTTAGACCCTTCACATACCTAGTTTTCATAAATTTCGAATATAAAAAGTTTAAAATTACCAATGTTCAAAAAGTTCTATGAGCAAGGCCTGTCAGCGGATCGTACTCAAAATTTTCTGTCTTATATTTTAGGCCAATATAAACAAATATCTTAGACTCTCTTCAAAACATCTCTTCAAAAACAACAAAATTAACCTTATAGCAAAAAAGCTGGAAATGTACTAAAAAATACATTTTTTGCATCTTGCTTATAAGAATAGTTTGAAAGTAGAATAAGAAATTTTTATAAATTCTTAATTTAGGTATATATTTTATTACTGGATTTAAAATTTTTTAATTATAACATTTTTCACGTATTATTTTCAATTTTTTAACTACACGTTTTTTCTTGTTGAAAAAGTGGACTAAAAAATTTAATTCTACACATAAAAAAATAACTTTTTATGCAATGAATAATATTAAATTTTTTCACTTGAAATCACCAGTCATACTTTAAATATTATTATTTTTTATGCGATTTCGTTTATTCATGTTCTGAAATTAATTTTACTTGTTACCATGTCTCGTACAAGTCAATTATTTTTTCGCAAGGATACTATAGTAATAAATCTATAGAAATTAATATACTAAATTATTATTAGAATAATATTAAGTTGCATTATTTATACAAAAAATTTGATGAAAAAAGAAAAACTTTGTGTTTTCTGCGAGAAAGCTAGAAAAAGAAATAGAGGACGACTCAAAGAGCGTGTAAAATCTAAGAAAGTAGCGACGATGGAAACGTGACGCACATACTTTTTCCAAACTCTAAACCCAAATACATACGTCTAAAGGTTTTATTTTTTCTTATTGTTCCTGTTGAAATAATATGACATTTTATATTCAAAATCACCTTGTTTTTTTGCAAGATAAAATCTATCACAAAATGCACAATAATAGTATAGCTGGCAACTAATAATGAGTCATATCTTTAAAAATATGAAGTAAATATGATAATATAGATAATTTGATAAAAGTGTAAATTTTAAAATTATACCAACAGGAGCAAAATAAAAGATTCAATATACATTGTCAGGTTATTATTGCACATTCTGTGATAAATATTATCCTGCGAAAAAAGGTGATTCATATACAGCAGATCGCATACCTTAAAAATAAGAAAATTTTGAAAATAACGCGCTTAAGATTTAATTAAAAATGTTAATATTATGAAACAATTTAGGCGTAGTTACCCTCTTTGTTGCTCTTTTTTCTTAAAAACACATCTTTTTTTTGGATTTTTTTATCGAGTTTAGACATATTTTGCAATTATATGCATGATTAGGGGGTGGCTTACACCCATACATTTTTTTTATTTATGTTAGATGGAACTTCACTGTCTTCGTTATAAAACTTTTTTCCAATTCTCTTTGTACCAAATAAAAAGTATTTAGGGGTAGCTATCCAGATTAAATAAATTATTTTTGCGAAATACGTCCATTTCATCTTTATCTCAAGTGAAAAATATATTTCTTAAACCTTTTTTCTTAATAATTTAGTAATTTCCAGCTTATTTGAAAATATGTAGGGGTGGTTTATCCCCACATAATTTTTTTCTTTATGCTTTGGACGTACTCTATATTACTTCGCTCGTTCTAAAACCTGTTTCCCAATTATATTTGTGTATAGAAAGTATATATTATCATAGACACAAAATATAAAGTGTTTAATGGTAGCTACCCCTAGTTATTTAAAAATGTTTTCTAAAACCTAAATTTATGTTTGTCTTAAGTGCAATATATATATATATATATATATGGATCTCTTCTATGGATCTAGCCATTTTCAGCGTATTTAAAAATATGTAGAAGTGCCCCCCCCCCCCGCAATTTTTGTATACATCTTGCATAGACTTTATATTACTTCCTTTTTTTGTAAAACTAATTTCCGAATTTTGTTGTGCGTGGAAAGTGTATATTATTATAGACGCAAAATAAAAAGTTTTAGTGGTGGCTACACCCACTAATTTAAAAAAAAATTTTTTTGGCGAAACACGTCAAATTGATTCTTGTCTCAAGTACAAAATTTATTTTTTTCAATGTTTTTTTTTGGCGAATTTAAGCATTTCAGTCACAACTTTATGTATATATGTTTCATCATGAGGAAACTTTTCCAGTAGGTTTGTTCGAAATCAATTTGGCTTTTATACAGAAAACTGTTCAATCGACACTTGAGACCCCTATATTTAAGGGTATATATATATATATATATATATATATTGGACCCCTATATTTTACCCCTTTCAAGATTTTTTCCTCAGATAAAAAAATACGTATCGCTTAGTTTTTCGAGTACTGCAGCATATATCAGGGAGAATCAAATCGGCGATGGACACCTGGAGTACCTTCCTTGATAGATAGCTTGAAAATTTAATAATTTTGTATAAAATCGGTGTATTTTGTTGAAGATTTAACTTTAGGTTAAAAATGATTCTGCTTGGTCGAAAATTCTTAAATTTTTGCGTAAAAGATGAATTATTTAATTAAATGTATCTTCTCCGGCAAAATATCTACTTGCATAAAGTTGCACTGCTTTTGCTAAAAATGTCTGTTTTCTTTATTAAAAATTAATTTTTGTTTCAAAAATTTTCGTTATACAATTTTTCTTTTGAAATTTAATACATACATATTTTTTATTCATATTAAAAGAGGTAAAAATCGCTAAGTCGATGTGAGAGTCGATGGTACCTTTCCAATATCTTTAAATTATGATAATATTATTAAGAGTAATTCATTTTTTATTTGAGGTCTGGCTTTGCAACTGATATTAATTGAAATATCTCATATTTTCAGTTCGTGGAAATTTCCACTCTGCGAATAAATATTACTTAAGATAACTCAGCAATCACGCAATGTTTATTCATGTGCTTGGTCGAGATGTAAAAAATAAGATTTGCATTCAATTGTATGAATTTGACCAATTCTAGGAATAATTTTCTAAATTGTCTGATGAGTTAATCGTGTGGATTTCACAAACTATGATTATGGCACAAAATTTTTAAAACTATCAAACAGTTGTCCTTCGAAAGTCGTAGTTGTAGTTTCTGCAAAAATTGCACCTTTCAATTGCAAATTATTATTGCAAAGTTTGTAAAATAATCCCAGATTTCTATGGAAAGTTACATAAATTAACAACCGAAATAAATTTTAAAAATCGGAAATAGAACTCTGTTGTAAAGTGGCATACAAAGACCTTCTGTGTGTATAATTAATTTCGAGCTCACAAGTATCTTTTGTTTTTAAATTATTCTTATTTGCAGAAGGCAATGTTATTAAATTAAAGACAAGCTACGTATTGTTTACAAGTTCAGAATATTAACTTATTGTTTCCAGAGAGTTAAAATGTTACACAGGCGGTATGACGTTTTTAGTATTTGTTCCAGAAATTTCCCACTTTTTTAACCATAAAATTTTACAAATCTGTATATAAGTAAAAATATATACAAGGTGGGCCATGTTAATGATCCACCCCGAAATCTCCGGAAATAGCAGTATACAAAAAAATTGTTCAGACAAAAGTTGCTCAGGACAATGGGTGCCATCTTTCTAAAAAATCAGTTTTGACCTTAAGATGAACTTTCAAGGTTATTTGATAGTCACATTGATTTTTTAAAATTAAAACCCCTATTTTTGACACTAGATATTGAAAGAGCGGGAAATCTTACGTCCGAAATGACAATTAGAGTCAATTTTCACGACCTCAAATGAAGGTTAAATCGAGGTCAAATTTAAAAAAAAGCTAATGGAAAATTGGGATCAAAGACCTTAATCGTCTTGACCTTGAGGCCAACTTGAAAGGTCATTCGAAGGTCAAAGTGTGGAGTTCGTTGGTTTGGAGCTTGTGAGTCTGTGGGTTTGGTTTCGGGTGTATTAGTTGAAGAAAAAAAACGTTGACCTTCCTTCGAATGACCTTTCAAGTTAGCCTTAAAATCAAGGCGATCAACTCCATTGATCCCAAATCCATTCCAGCTTTGTGTTGCCCAAACGTGTTAAAAAAATAAAACAAAAAAATCATGTACTGCATGATTTTTGAAATTTGACCTTTATTTAACCTTTATTTGATTTCGTGAAAATTGAGTCTAACTATTATTTCGCACGTAAAATTTCCCGCTCTTTCAGAATCTAATGTCAAAAATAGGGGTTTCAATTTTTAAAAATCAATGTGACCTTCAAATAACCTTGAAAATTTATCCCAAGGTTAAAACCGATTTTGTCAAAAGAGGGTACATTGTCCTGAGCAACTTTTTTCCAAACAATTTTTTTGTATACTGCTTATTTTCAAAGATTTTGGGGTGGATACATTAAAATGGCCCGCCCTTTATATTAAAAAAGTGTGTATAATTAATTTTAGATCTAAATCATATTATAAAATCGTACTTACAAGAAAGTTATCAGGAAACAATAGAACCAACAATTTTAGAAGACATTGAAACTAACATTTTTCATTTAATTGAAAAATGAGTGTGAGATTGAGTTCAGATAATTTTTCAAAAAAGTGATGATAAAATTTTCTTCAAAGAGTTTTTTAAATTGTGGAAAGTTTTAAATATTTCTACTGTGATGATTAATTTTCATACCTAAAACTTTAACCTGTATTAGTTTTTAAAATTATTTTTAGTTTCTCCTTTTGTTTGCCCGATACAGACAATCCTTGTAATAAATTCTATGAATAAGATTTTTTTTTCAAACTTTGGTATTTGGACTTTAATAGGAGGTAACAGGATGCCGGAAAAATTATTTATAATTATAAAGGCAAGAGAGATGTTAAGTTTCGTACCTATTATTATTGGCAGGTGTTTTGTAATTCCCTTTATTAATTTGTGAAATTTTTTCATTTTCTAAATGCTGAAGTCTTTTTTATATTATTTATAATAAAGTTATGAGGATAATTGTTATTCATAAATTTTTTTTGCATAATACTAATGTTTTTTCTTTGAAACTAGTTTCGGAAAGATTTATAACTCTTTCTACAAGAGAAACACAATTCCTTCTTTATAATTAAAATGATGATTTAAAAGAATAGTTCAAAGTTAGTCCGCAAGAAACTGATTTTTTATGTTAATATGTTTCAGTGTCACCTTTTTCAAAAACAATTTTTAAGTGTGAAAAATTAATTTTTTCATTAATGAAGTTTTCTAATGTAAATTTAAAGTTTCCACCTTTATTATTAAATTCTTTTATAATTTTTTGAACTAGAGTTGTCGGTAGGCATATGAGCGTATCACCAACATAACGGTAATAGAATGAAAGTCCAGAGATCAGATTTTTAATAATTTCTTCTTCTAAATCCAACATGAGTAATTCCGACAACATTGAAGATGTAGGTGATCCCATTGGTCTTCCAAATTTTGGTTTCTAAATTTTATAATTGAATCAAATAGGCAATACTGATTTTTTTTTATCTATGGAAGAACTGACCTACCATTATATAACCATGGTGTTTAGTTTAAACTGGATTTGTTTTTAAGGGTTGTTTTTATAACTTTATAAGTTTGTTTGTCATTTAGGATATGTAGCATTTTTTA
>JAAAKG020148575.1:0-10225 GCA_010014905.2 Druon quercuslanigerum | reverse complement strand
AAGTTTTAAAAAAACTTGAATTCGCCGTATTTTGTGTAAAAAAATGTTTAAACAAATTATTCTTGAAAATTTGGCTTCGTGAGTCTCTTTCTAATTCAATTACAAACATTTTAAGCCTAACTTTGTTTGATTTGGTTCAGATTTGCGACCTGTAGGTGGTTCTGAACAAAATTGGCTATATCCTCAATGTGCAATGGGATCTCCAATCTCGCCTGTAATAGCCAACATCTTTATGGAACACCTACAAACCAAAATCTGCAATCAATCCAAGCCTAAACTGAAATTTTTGTTCCGTTGCGTTAACGACACTTTTATTATCTGGTGACATGGACTAAATGAACTAAATATTTTTTCGTTTTCATCAATCAATTACATCCTTATATCCAATTCACCATAGAAATTGAACAAAACGGAAAATTGCCCTTCTTGGACGTACTTGTTTACAAAATTACTAATATTACTTTAGGACAGAAAGTTTACTGAAAACCCACTTATACGAACAGACACCTCCATGATTCCTTCCACCACCACCCATCTCAAAAACAATCGGTTATCAACTACCTTGTATACAGAGCTGTCTCCATAACAGATAAAGGCAATCGACAAAAGAAACTACAAAACTTTAAACAAGTCCTAATTGAGAATTATTACACAATCAAACAAATTGATAAAGCAATGAGAAAATAAACACAAAAAACAATTCAAAACAACCTAATAAAGAAGAAGAGAGAAAAAGGACTACCGCCTGACCCTTAATCCAAGGTGTCACAGAACAAATAGGAAGAATTCTCAAAAAACACAACATCTATACCATATTTAAACCACCTGCGAAAATAGGTCAATTTCCAAAAGACCCTAAAGATAGAAAGGCACCTCTTATTGATCCAGCAGTATATAAAATGCCTTGTTTTTGTGGCCAAGTCTATACTGGAAAAACCGGGAAAGCGTTGAGCGAACGTATAAAGGAACATGATAGTAAAGTCAGGCTAAATCATTTCACGCAATCATCACTAGCTAAACATCATATCGAAATAGGACATAAAATTTTATTTGATAAAACAATCGTCATCGCAAAAATACAATATTTTTCCAAGAAAACATAGAGAAGCAATCGAAAGCTTAAAGCACTCTAATAACATCAATAGCGACAACAGTTATAATACCAATCCGATTTGGCTTTCCGTCCTGCCGGGTTTTTAAAATAATACTCGATTGGTCAATTAGGTGCTTCTTGCCTCTATGGTGGGGTGCTCTGGACAATCACAGGCAGGATAAAAAAGTTGAAAATTCACTTAGCCTATGATCATTGCAAATTCCTGGCAGAATAATATCATGGAATTTAATAACAAAAAATGGTGAAGTTGAATCTTAAAAAAAATTAATTTTCGAAAAAAAAAACTAAATTTTGACACAAAAGTTATATTTTCAAACGAAGAGTTGAATCTAAAAAAATTGATTGAATTTTCAATCCTACGAAGCTCAATTATCACTCAAAAATAATTTTTTTTAACAAGAAAATTATTTTTATATTTTAATAGTTAAAACTGTGATAGAAATTGTTTTTATTTTAAAGAAATTAGTTTCATTTTTAATCAAAAATATGAATTTACAAAACAAAAATAATTGTCATGTAAATGATTGAAGTTTACGCAAATAGAAGGATTTGCAACAACGTACATGATTTTTTTTTTAAACTTTTGAATTTTATAGCAAAAAAAATTATCCACAAAAAGTAAATATAATAGGAAAAATGAGAATTAATAATTCTTGTTTTAATTATTTAAAATTCTGCTGTTTGCATAAGGATATATAAAAAATTATATTTTTTCAAAATCGTGGCACTGCTCAATTTGAATTACCGTCTATCTTAAATGAAGCAAAAATGTATTGGGATTAGAGTAAAGCTAAGACCATTTTGTTAAAACTTATAATTAAATTATGTTATTTATCGTTTTCCGTATTTAAGAAGGAAGTTCCTTAAATTAGATTTTGTACTCTATAAAAATTATTTTTCTAAAAAAATTCAAAAGCAAAGAAAGTTTTATTAATTTTAAATTTTGAATCTAAAAAGAATTTTAAACTTTCCCTATTTTCAATTACAAAAAAAAACATTTGACTGCAGAAAAGAAACCGCCATATAACCTTACACGGAAAAATTCAGATAAAGAAAAATTCAAAATTAAAAGTGAATGAATGCCCAAAATCGTGTACAAAAATCTGAAGCAACTGTACAGAAACGTAAAGTAAAATATTTTCTCCGGAAGATGAAAATTGTTTTCGATTTGGTGATAAATTTTGAATATTGTGATTTGAGATACATATTGTATCTAGCATTAGGGTTTATGCTGCCAATGATTCTTTGGAGATCCATCCCCCTAATTTTTAGACGTCTCTGCAATTCTCAAGAAATATCAAAACCAGCCTGGAACATACAAGAAAATTCAGATAGTTTAGAAAGTCATATGGAAAAAAACATAATTTCTCATGTGGACAAGAAGAGTGACGATGACGATGTAATTCAAATGAGAAATCGAAAAAATACAGAAGGTTTAAATTATATTATAATTTTTAAAAATAATTTTAAGTAAAATTTTGAGGCAAGAGTTGAAATAAAATTTCCAAAATTTTAAAATCAAAAACGTTATTGATTATATGGTGAAGTTTATAAAATTATGCTTATAAAATTAAACTTTCAAGAAATATGAATTTTTAATTAAATTGTTTTACTCTTAATCAAAGAGATAAATTTTTTATCAAAAGTTAACATCATAAAAAAAGTTGAATTTTTAACAAAAAAAAATTCACTCTACAATGAAGGGTCGAATTTTCAAACAACAAAAAATTAAGTTTTTGCCTAAAATAATTAAATTTTCAAGTTAAAGAGACAAATTATTTGCAACTAATTCGATTTAAAAAATAAATTTATTTTAAACAGAGAAATATGACTTTTTTCTATAAACTACGAATTTTCTAAGAAAATTCTAAATTAATCAGTAAAGATTAATTTCCAAACAAATAGTTTATTTTAAACCAAAGACATATTTTTGGAATAAAAAATTAAAGCGTCAAGTTTTCAGATTACAAATTAAATTTTCACAGAAAAAAAGTTTATTTTTATCGTGTTTAATTCAACCAAAAAGAGACTTCAAATCCTTAATGACGAAAAGAAGAAATTTTCCAGAAAAAAGATTATCTTCTCGACCAATAATGAATTTTCAATAAAATAAATAAATTTTATATTAAAAAGTTAAAAATCTAACCTATGATGAATAAATTTTTTAACAAAAAATGGTAAAGTTGAACTTCTAGATAAATAATTAATTTTTGACAGCAAAAAAACTACATTTTGAGACAAAAGTTATATTTAAAAAAAAGATTGGATTTGTAAAAAGTTGATTTTTTAAGGAAGTAGTTCAACTTTTAACCAAACTGTTCAATTTTAAACTGAAATTATAAACTTTTAATCAAATACTTAAATAATTAACTGAAAAGATAAATTTTCTACCCAGAAAAATTTGCAATGACTTTTTTCAACAATATACATACATTTTTCAGAATATTTGTTAATCTTGTAGTCTAAAAGAAATTAGACAATTTAGAAAAACTTTGAATTTATCACCAAAAAAGATGATTTTTTATCAAGAAAGTATATTTTTCATCAAATAGTAAAATTTTCAGAAAACTGATACATTTTTAACAATTTAATTTAATTTTCAACAAAAAATACGAGTTTAAAAATTAAATTCTCGATCAAATGGTTGATTTCCACAGAAAAAGATGAGTTTTCAACAACATCCATCAATTTTGCACAATATTCTTCAATTTTAAATGAAAAAGACGAGTTTTCTATAAAAAATTTTAATGTTAAACTAAAAGCATGGTTTATTAATGAAGAGGGTTTTTTTTTATCAAATATTTCAATTGTCGTAAAATTTGTAAAACTCCTTACGAATGAGTTTATTTCTTCACAAGAAATGTGAATTTAGTTAAAAAATAATTTTAATCTAATTGGCTGCATTCAAACCGAAAAGACGATTTTAAAAAAAAACACATAAATTTTTCACAACTTTCTTGAATTAGAAATTTGAAAAAAACGAATTATCTACAAAAAAGATGAACTTTTAACCCAAAAAACATTATTTTTAAACAAAAAAGTTTCTTTTCCATCAAATAGTAAAAAAATTTAACAATCTAGTTGCATTCTTAAGAAAAAAATACGAAATAACAAAAAAATTAATTCCTAATAAAATGGTTGTATTTAACTTGAAAAAACGAAATTTCTAATACGAAAATCAATTTTTCAAAATAATTTTGAATTTTAAAGTAAAAATAGAATTTTCTGCAAAGAAGTTTATTTTTCATCAAATGTTTCAATTTTCTTACAAATTGTAAAATTATTAACAATTTAGTTGAACTTTTAAATAAAATGTGTTGATTTAGAATAAAAATAATTTTGAACCAAATGGTAGAATTCAACCCAAAAAGAAAAATTGAACCTTCGGAAAGCAGAACCGAGCGAGCGCTTGCTCTAGTAGGAAAAGGAGGGGATAACGCGACAGGTCGAGAGATTCGAACTCCGATAGTAAAAGTCTCATTTTTTTTTTAAACCTAATTTGCGATATTTTCGGAACTAAAAAAATATTTTTTAATAAAATTTATACAATAAAATCTTCTTACCTTAAACAAGCCTTCGAGACAAAAAAAAACAACGTATAATTAATAATAAATTAATGATAGGTATGCCTATTGAGATTTCTGCTAATAAAAAAGTATTTCCAATAACAATAAATAAAAAAATATTTAATTTAAAAAAAATTGTTAACTTTTCAAGAAAAACTGTTACCCTTACAATTTTCCAAAATCCTGATATTTTAGGACAAGTTTCAATAGGAATACATATAATTAATTTATTATGAAGTATATGTTGTTTTTTCGTTTTTGTTAATTTCAAAAGCTTTGTTAGGGTAAAAAGATGTTATTTTCTAAATTTTATTTAAAAATCTCTTTTAGCTTTGAAAGTATCGCGAGTTAAGTTTTAAAAAAATGTATTAAAATTTGGACTCTCGGTGGGCGCATCTTTCGTTCTGTGCCGTCATCCCCTCTCCTTCCTACTAGACCAAGTGCTCGCTTCATTTTCCTTTCCGAGGGTTCAATTTTCAACGATATACCTAAATTTTTCACAGTATTTTTAAATTTTAAAATTAAAGAATAATGAATTATCTTCTAAAAAGTTCAATTTACTTATTAAAAAAACATGATTTATCGTCAAGAAAGTTTATTTTCCACCAAATTTTAGAATTTTCATTATTATGTTTAGTCTTGAAAAAAATTAGAATAACTTTGAACAAAATGTCCGAATGTGCAAAAAATCTTTTTCAAATCAGATGATTAACTTTGACCCAAAAAGACGAATTCTCAACAATATACTTCAATATTTCTCTCAATATATTTTAATGTTGATATAAAAAAAGAAGAATTCTCTACAAAAAAGTTTCATTATTTTTAAAAAACATTATTTGTCACCAAAAACGTTTATTTTTTACAAGATAATTATGTAGAATTTTGATGCAAGAGTCTAAACAAAGCTTCAAAAATTTCCACATCAAAAACGGTATTAACTTTATGGTCAACTTTATAAAATTATGCTTATGAAATTAAACTTTCTGGATTAAAGACGAATTTTCAACTAAATAAAATTAAATTTTAAGCAGTGAGTTGCATTAGGAACAAATTTGTTAATCTTTTAAGCAGGAAATATGAATTTTAAAAAAAATTGTTTTACTTTTCATCAAAGACTTAAATTTTTGAGATAAAAAGATGCATTTTTCGAAGTCAGATAAATTTCTAAACACAAAAGATAATCTCATAAAAAAGTTGAATTTTTAACAAACAAAAATTCACTTCACAATTAAGGGTCGAATTTGCAAAGAGCAAATATTAAATTTCAGCCGAAAGTAGTTGAAATTTTAAGGCAAAAAGACAAGTTATTTGCAACTAATTCGGTTTCAAAAATAAATTTATT
Organism: Druon quercuslanigerum; assembly: GCA_010014905.2. NCBI lineage: Eukaryota > Metazoa > Arthropoda > Insecta > Hymenoptera > Cynipidae > Druon > Druon quercuslanigerum. Next base: position 4,203 of record JAAAKG020148575.1, on the reverse strand, counting down.
TTTACCTAAAAAAAGGACTTTTTTCCATAAATCACGAATTTTCTAAGAAAAGGCTAAATAAGTCAGTAAAGATAATTTGTTTAACAGATAGTTGAATTTTAAATAAAAGAGATATTAAAAAAAAATTGAAGCGTCAAATTTTCGGATTAAAAATTCAATTTTCACAGAAAAAACTTTATATTAATCGAGTTGAAATAATTAATTTTTGGCAGCAACAAAACTATATTTTCAAACGAAAGTTATATTTAAACAAAGATTTGATTCTTAAAAAGTTGAATTTTTAAGAAAGTAGTTTAACTTTCAACCAAATTGTTCAATTTTAAATTAAAATTATAAACTTTTAATCAAATAGATGAATAGTTAACTGAAAAGATAAATTTTCCACCTAGAAGAATTTGCAATGAATTTTCAACAATATACATACATTTTTTTATAATATTTTTTAACTTTGTAGCATAAAAGAAATTATACTATTTACAAAAATATTGAATTAATTTCCTAAAAGCATGATTTTTCAACAGGAAAGTATATTTTCCATTATATAGTACAATTTTCATAAAAATTGTTAAATTTTTAACAAAGTAATTAATTTTTTAATCGAAAATTCGAGTTAATAAAATAAAAATCTCCATAAAATGTTAGAATTCCACCAAAAAAGATGAATTTTCAACCATCCATCAATTGTGCACAATATTTTCGAATTCTGAATGAAAACAAAACGAGTTTTCTACAAAAGAAATTCAATTTCAAACCAAAAGCATAATTGTTAAAAAAAATGTTTTATTTTTTATTATATGATTCAATTTTCGTAAAAACTGTAAAATTCTTAACGAATTAGTGAAATTCTTCACAAAAAATGTGAATTTAGTTAAATAATAATTTTAATCCAATTGGTTGAATTCAAACCGAAAAGGCGATTTTTCAAAAATACACATATAATTTTCACAATTTTCTTAAATTAGAAATTAAAAATAAAAAATACTTATCTACGAAAAAGTTGAACTTTTAACCCGAAAAAAATTGTTTCTCAACAAAAAATTTTATTTTCCATCAAATAGTAAAAATTTTTAACAATCTAGTTGTATTCTTAACACAAAAATAGGAGATAAAAAAATTGATTTCCAATAATATGGTTGAATTCAACCAGAAAAGACAAAATTTTAAATACGAAAATAAATTTTTCACAATATTTTTGAATTTTAAAGTAAAAAACGAATGTTCTGCAAAGAAGTTTATTTTTCAGCAAATGTTTTAATTTTCTTACAAATTGTAAAATTATTAACAATTTAGTTGTATTTTTAAAGAAAAGTGTTAATTATTTTTAAAAAATGTTGAACTAAATGGTAGAATTCAACCCAAAAAGAGGAAGTGAACCTTCTGAAAGCAGAACCGAGCAAGGGCTTGCTCTATTAGGAAAAGCAGGGGGTAACGCGACAGGCAGAGAGATTCAAGCTCCGAGAGTCAAAATTTTAATATGTTTTTTAAAACTTAACTCGCGATATTTTCGAAAATAAAAGATATTTTTAATGATATTTGGACAATTAGATCTTCTTACCTTAAACAAGCCTTCGAGACAAACAAAAACGAAAAAACAACGTATAATTAATAATAAATTAATGATATGTATTCCTGTTGAGATTTGTACTAAAACAAAAGGGTATCCCACAATAATTAATAAAAAAATATTTAATTTTTAGAAAAAATTCTTAACTCTTTAAGAAAGACTGTTACCCTGACAATTTTTCAAAATCCTGATATTTTAGCACAAATCTCAATGGGAATACATATATTGAATTTATCATAAAATATATGTTGTTTTTTTGTTTTTGTTTATCTCGAAAGCTTGGTTAGGGTAAAAAGATGTAATTTTCTAAATTTTATTTAAAAATCTCTTTTAGTTTCGAAAATATCGCGAGCGAAGTTTTAAAAAAACGTATTAAAATTTGGACTCTCGGAGCGCGCATAGTTCGTTCTGTGTCGTCATCCCCTCCCCTTCCTATTAGACCAAGCGCTCGCTCGGGTCTGCTTTCCCTTTCCGAGTGTTCAATTTTCAACGATTAATCTAATTTTTCACAGTATTTTTGAATTTTGAAATTTAAGTTTTACTTATTTACTTATTCAAAATTTATTATTTAATTAATTAATTTACTTATTTAAAAAACATTATTTATCGTCAACAAAGTTTATTTTACACCAAACACTAAAATTTTCATTAAAGATGTTAAATTTTGAAAAATTAGTTTAGTTTTTAACAAAAAGTCCGAATGTACAATAATTTTTTTTTTAATCAGATCATCAAATTCGTGCCAAAAAGATGAATTTTCAACAATATACATGAATATTTTACAATATTTTTTAATGCTGAATTAGAAAAGAAAGATTATCTACAAAAAGAGTTTCATTATTTTTAATAAACATGATTTATCATCAAAAAACTTTATTTTTCACTAAATAATTAATTTGTTCATAAAAACTGATAAATTTTTAACAAATTTGGGTTTTCAAAAAAAAATCGAACAAAGAAATATAAAGTTAATTTCCTGCTGGAAAATTATTTTTTCAATTTGAAATAATAATTTTTAAAAAGAATTCGAAGAGCATAATTTTTCGGTTAAAAATTAAATTCCTAACTAAAGAAAAAACGGTGTTTCAATATAATATCAAAATTTTCAACTAGAAGATGATTTCTAAACGAAAAAGTCTTATTTGATAAAAACGAGATTGTTAAATTTGAAACCAAATGGAAGAAGCTTTAACCAGAAAAAAATAATTTTTAACAAAGTGGTTTCAATTTTAATAAAGAGGTTGAATTTTTTACCAGAAAAGGTCAGTTTTCGAAAAATATAGTTACATTTTTTTTAAAAGTAACCAAAGAATAAAACACAAGGAAAATATTTAACAGTAATAATTAGAAAAAAGCATCTATATAAATCATTTAAAATTTTTTTTTTAAATGGAGTACTTTAAAAATTATTTTAATCTTGTATTTTTTTGCAGACCCTGACAACATCGATTATTAATTTTTCTATCATCAAACATTGGTGCAAGAATAACTAATGAAAAAAGGATGCAGCGAATAAAGTTTTTCTCAATTGGAAAATTTGAATCCTTTTTTTCATAAGTGGTTCAAAAAATCAAATCGAAGATCCGAAAATTCCTGATTTATAGTCGTGAGTGACTTTTTTTTATCACAAATCGTCAATGATGCTACGTAAAATAAGAAATAGAATAAAATATTAGGTAGTAGCCTGAAGTACAAATTTTATAAAATGAAAAACCATATTTTTTAGAATTTGCAGGTAATATTTAAATAATTGTAATAAAAGTAAAAAAAAGTAGCAAAAAGTATTGAAAAAAAGTTTATTTGTCATTACGAAAATTTAAAACTATTAATATTTATTTATAAAACCAAGCGATCCAAAATTAAATTAGATCTTTTACATTTATTCTATTTAAGAAATGATAATATTCAAAAAAGAAAGAAACTTTCTTTTAGTATCTTAGAACTTTTATTTGTTAATTTTTTATATGCAATAAATACAAAAGAATTAAAAAATGTAACTCATTATAAGTATGTAAATGTATTACTTGTGTGTATGATAAATAAGTATTTCAGTAAGATAAATTAGTTTTCAACTAAAAAAAAAATTTTGAACTGAATAATCTTCAACTGGAATAGGTTAGTTTTAAACAAAAAAGATGAATTTTGAACCAAGCAGATTAATTTCTACGAAAAAAGACGAATCTTAAACTAAAAAAGGTAAATTGTCAATCACACATTCTTTGCAGATAAGAAAATTAATCTTCTTCCAAAGAGATGAATTTTCAACTAAAATAATTGACTATTTAATTGGAATAGTTACATTTTCAATTAAAAAAAAATTTTTTTAAACAATTTTCAAAGAATTTAATTATACTAAATAAATGATTTTAAAAATAGTTACACTTTTAAGAAAGGGATCAATTTTCTACTAGAATGATGAAACCCTAACTTCAATATTATAATTTTTAAGCTAGAAGATGAATTTTCAAAGAAAAAAGATCCATTTTAAACCAAATAGTTGAATTTCAAAAAAATGATATAAGTTTTTAACCAAAAATAATTATGGTAAATTATAAGTTTCAGTTTCAGTTTCAGTTTCAGTTTATTAAGCTCATCGGTCAAAGACCATTTACAGAGCTACAATGTTATACATGTAGTAT
>JAAAKG020148574.1:0-10225 GCA_010014905.2 Druon quercuslanigerum | reverse complement strand
GGCCTCAGTCAGAGATCTTTTCAAGTAGAGCGCAGTTCTCTCCGGGCGGGGAGGGGGGGGGGTGGTGGGGGGGGTGGTGTTACAATAGCCCACAGTTGGTAACGTAGTTTATGGATTTCCCCTTTTACCTGCAATGGCGAAATATCTGAAATCGGACACACTGCCAAGGAGAATTAGAATATTTCTTTACGGAAGCTATCGACCCTACAAAAAAGTACACTCATCCCTTTTTAAAACAACGGCCTCGGGGCTGCTCAGCCCTATCTGATAAGATAGTTCCTTGACAAAATATTAGACAGTTTGGAAGAAAAGATTTATATAAGATGCCAAACAGTTGACAAAGCGAATACTTAAATGAAAAATTTTATTGATAGCCATTAATAGGGTTTGAATGTTATGGACGACAGGGTAAATAGCATGAATACACGAATGTCTTCTTTGAGGGAAACACTAGATTCCACTGAAATAATAAACCTGGAAAATGCTGAAAAGTTAAATGCTGGACAGAGTAATTGCACATCCTATGCATGAAATGGGAGACAGATATAGCGATTGAGTTCGAGAATTTTATTTAAATAATTCACTGTGTTGATCCTGAAATGGAATTAAAAGAGGGACAATTTTATAGAATGGGGAAAGAATTGCAGAACCTGCCGAATATCAGGTCCTTTAAAATTATTATGCAAACGGAAATCGATGAGAAAAAATTTTACAAGAAATTCTTCCTTGCAATGCAGGACAAGGAAAACAGAAAATTCTATCAGGATTTCGTTGCTCCCCAGATCGAACCAAGGTGCAACAAGAAGAAATGAGAATTTTAACACTGGAACTGAAGAAGAGACTTTTGAAAGGAGAACCAGCTCAGGATTTCATATCGTCAGGGTCTTCCGGGGATTATCAAACAGGAAAAAAGGTCTTTAGAAAAATCAAGCCTACTCGTCACAAAAATATGAAGTATTTATTAACAAAATGTAAGATGGTTAAACACCAAGATTGAGCGACTCAGATTGTTTCGATGGGTTCTGCGAAGAATAGGCTATCTTTCCTTTACCGTTAACAATGAGGCTAACTTCTTGTAGCTGAGTTCTCAGGAGGAATACATAACCCATTATTTCTTGAAACATTTCCGACGAATTCAAAAGTCCAGTATTACGTATTACAGGTTGTAATGTGGTTTAGGCTCCTGTAACTTTGAAACAAGAAATTTTAAAAGATTTTATTTCTTTTAACACTTCTACGTTTAAGCGATTAAATATAGATAATTAAGCTATATTCATAAATATCATTTAAAAGCGGACGAAGTTTTAAAAAGATACGCTACTGAACGACAACAGTTAAATTCCGATGCGAATGGGTTGCATGGATTGCATGAATCGCCATGCGAAACAGGTCATACAAAATGAAGTTAGTCTAATTCTTAACTGTAACAAAAAGATAGCCTGTTCTTAGTAGAACCCATCGGTTTACTTATACCATTCGTTTATATTTAATTTTACTTACAAAGGCGTCCCATTATACGTTACACATTCTCGATTTTATAATAAGAATAAATTAGGAAATGAGTCCGAATTATTGAGGGCAAAATTGTAAAATTTGAATGTACAATGTATTTTATTTATTTTAAAACTGTAAGTTCCAACTTTAGTCGATTATTTGAAAGTCAGAATTTTATTTGTTATCGTAATGATAAGCAGGGAGTTGTTTTTCTATTTCTGAAGGAATTGGCCAACGATAACTATAAACTGCGAATGATCTGCGACAAACAATGTGATTGTTAAGATAATTAGAAAAGAGAATTTTTATTTGGCTAAAGGTAATTATGTAAATTTGTATTTGAATACTGCTATGATTAATTGGGGTAATCTATATAGAATATAATTAGAGCAGAAGAAAAGAATAAATTACAGAATGACTTTGAAGGAAGCAAGAAATTGCTTTCTACAAGAATTCAGGGAAATAAAAGTACAGATTTTGTAAAAATGGGAAATAGTAAAGAGGAAATGATATATGATGCAGGCGGGATACTAGACGCTTTGAGAGACTATTTTTGGGTCTATTCGGAGATGAAGCTATAGGAAACCACAACTGCTATGGAGAAAACGATGCGTTAAAAAACTCAATTGAGAAAGTCTGTACAGAGGTTAGGGATAATTAAGACGGAGTACGCGCGACCAATGGCAACCTCGGTAGTCCGTAGGACGGAACCAATCGGCAGCACGGATTCTACCAGGGATGAGCACAGGGTGGAGAAAGACCATTGAATCTCGCCCGTTGGCACCAGCCAATCAACGGCAGCCGCACCAGAAAGTCGGAAGGTCCGGCGGAAAATAGCGACAAGCGAACGGAACGAGGGAAAAAGCAAGTGAGAGTTGGCTTGAGAACCGGTGCTGACGGAAGACCGAGGAACCTGACGACAACCAAAAAAAAACTGTCCAAGGAAGGGAGCATGGACTCTGGGCACGCGTTAGCAGCAGCTGAGTGGCTGAAAAGTAAGTGGGTTTTCTTCCAGTGACGATAAGTGCTTTTCCTACCTCACTTTGGTCCTTACGCGAATTCTGTTTCTTTCCGGGGCCGATAGTGACATATGAGGCGAGCGAATCCTTCCGACGGCCAGGCAGCTCGGGATTTGGAAAACAGGTGGTCGTAGAGCATGACGCCGGTGTCTCTGACCATCCTCTCAGTGGGTGTGTTAAAATTCTACACGCACAAGTTGAAGATGCTGTAAAAAGACTGAACAATAAAAACACAACATGCACGTATAGAATTCCTAACTTGTTGGTTAAAGATTGCTACCTGGTGTGTTCGGAACCTCTTTCATATATTTACAATTAGGCCTTGAAAAGAGGTATTTATCCAGGATTGTGGAAGGATACAAGTGTATGTCCGATGTTTAAGAATTTACAGAGTATGCTTTAAAAGCACTGGTTGAGGGTGAGCAGGTGGATGTTATTTATTTAGTTTTTTTCAAAGCATTCGAATAGGAAACATTTTGTTTAGTATGCTGGTCATACGTCTAAAGCTTATCAGCCTTGCTGGGTTTCTTCATACAATCATGCAAAAACTTCAAGGATACTGTCACGATAACCATATTGTACAATAGTATGGTTCGAATAAGGCTAGAATAAGCGTGTATTATTTGGGCCCCTAAGTTTGCATCGCATAATGAAGCAATAAAAAAAATATATAAAAGATTCTTACCTCCATTTGTATACTAGATTTAACTTACTGCCATTAGAGCTTGGACGCACTTTATGTTACTTAAAGTTTATTTACAAAATGTTTCAAGGAAAAATTTATTATCCTTATTTACTTGGATGCTTGGAATTTCGAGATCCTCAATATAACTCGAAATCTAACCGTCCGTTTTATATAAAAAATGAAAAAGCACACAGTGTTTATAATTCTCCAGTGGATGAAATGCGTGTTGCGATCAATGAGATGTGCTTGGCGCATGATAATTCACATGCCTTGCATAATTCTACGGTAAATCAATTCAATACAATTGCGAAAAAGTATGTATTAAATAAGAACCAATACATATATTGTATATTTAAGGATTCTTGATATAGTTACCAATCTGAATTCGCTTGTTGTCACTATTCATTTCATTGATGTTTTATAATATAATAAGCTAAAATTAACCCTGTAATTGGCTACATGTAGCTGCTGGGAGTCAATCAAGAGGAATTGAATTTGAAGTGGTAATACCAAAAAAATCCTACAGAGAGCACAGCTGTGGATTCTACACAGATTAACACTATCTGCTATGGGATAATAATGTGAATGATTGACATAATGTTACTTCTTATTGCAAAATGAATGTTGGATCTATTACAATAAATTAATAGACGACCTTCAAAAATAACTTGTAGGGAAAATATTTGAAGAAATTAAATTAAATTATTAATAAAAAATAATATAATTCACCTTAAATTGTAGTTTAGCTGAAAAGTAAGTGGGTTTTTTTCCAGTGACGATAAGTGCTTTTTCCGCCTCACTTCGGTCCGTACGCGAATTCTGTTTCTTTCCGGCGCCGATGGTGGCATATGAGGCGAGCGAATCCTCCCGACGGCCAGGCAGCTCGGGACTTGGAAAACAGGTGGTCGTAGAGCATGACGCCGGTGTCTCTGACCATCCTCTCATACAGCACACGAGGTCTATTTTGCAACAATTAAGGTTAAAAAAGTTATGCAGGTTAAAATATAATAAATTGATGTGAAAGTTGACAATCTCCAAGTGACACACGCCTAAAATTACACCTGGCTTGACTGCTGATTGCTATAAGAAATTCGATTTTCAGTTTGAAATTCAAGTAAAATCATGCTTCCGACATATTAAGTTTCTGAATGTGGGTAAATAAAATTCGATGATCGAGTATTTTAAACTTAAAAGTTCATTAAAAGTGTCAAATTCCGGGAAAATCAAAATTGAAGATGGCGATGTTGCAGAAAGACAGATTTTTTGTGCTAAAAGTCCGAAACAATAAGAAAACATCAATCATTTTGACGTTACTTTCTTTTGTCTACATGGTCTGTAAGCAATATTGTTTGAATATTGATTTGAAATTGTGAAAAACTGCTCTCTAGCTCCGCCGGGGTTCGAGCCCAGGTCTGAAAGACACTCATTTCCTCTCTATAGTGAAGCCAGCGCTCCTGAAGGCGGCTCTCCAGTGAGGGATGAGTGTATTATAAACTATAATATAAAAAGAAGACTGGAGGTTTATAAGTTTTGTTTTTTTATATATATTTTAAATAACAAATGCTTGCTAACTTTACCCGGCTACAATTAGGACAAAAAAAAGATTTTTTGGCATTTTTTAATCTGCTAATTTCGTAATCCAAACCTATCATGTGCACGCCTGAATAGTGGGGGATGTGTAAGGGTATTTAAATCCTTTAAAATAAAAATTATCTCATTTTTTCGACAGAATATTATATTGCGTCCTTCTAAATGATCTAAGTAAAAAATTATTTTATTTCACTCAAATGAACGTTCGGAACTTCGGAAACATTCGAGGAATCAAGTCGAAAATTAATGTAAACTATGACATGGTTGGACGTAATTGTGTATTTTAACTGCAAAAGCAAAGTGGTGTCTGAATCCGTAAATGAAATCTTCTATAATCTATCATCTCAAATTTTTGAGAAAGTTAAGGTGACAAGTTAATTGAAATCAAATATTTTAGCCTATCTATGTCATTTAATACGCATATATTTAAATAGCAATAGTACTCCTTAGAAGTTGAAAATAAGTTATTATCTTCAATGCAAGTAAACGAATAAAAAATGTAATTCTTTTCTTATTTTACTATAATTGTTCAATAAATATTTACCCGCAACAGCGTTAAAAATGTGAGTTTTTGTCACCCATTTCACGTGAAAAAATGGCTCGTCTGCACGTGGACTAATTTCATATTTTTAGAAAATATGAATATTCTTGATATTTAAAAACAAAAAAACCAAAAGCAGCTGTGAATTGGTTGAAAAAAAATTCTTAGTGTTTCTGAAAAAAGTTCGCAGATTCAGATGATCACGTGTCCACGTAAACTCTTCCACCGTCTACGTTGTATTTTTGTGGCCCCTTAGGGCAAATTATACTATTTAGAATAATGAAACATAATTTTTTTCCTAACAGATTTCTGGCAACTTCAGCAAACAAAAATGGATAATCTGTTCTACAAAATCCAGATCTACCTTCAGAAAAAGGATCAAGAATGTGGTCATTTGCGATTTCTCACATCTCGGACCACTGAAGAAAGCATAAAACATATTGAGGATGTGTGTTTGTCAATTTCAGGTTTTCTCGAAACCTTTAAAATCCCTACAAATGGTCAAAGTTTAAAAGACACCAAAGATTGTGTCCAGGTCTTCAAGTATCTTGTATTGAACACCGCCTTCAAATCCCAAACTTATTTACTTGAGGACATAACCAATGGACATCTCGCGGACATGTGTCCACCTCTTTCGCCCTATTTATTCTTCGAAGTACTTCAATACATAAATTACGAAGAGATTCTAGCTGAATCTATCCTTTACGTTCCGCTTGATCTCTGCGTTGAAATTTTAGAAATTTCCCGAAGGTGCTTTAAATATGCAGACTTTGATCGCGCTTTAAATGCTCTCATAACTCTAATCTCAAACGCCTATAAAAAGTTCTTGATTGTGAAGGAATTAGGGTCACAGACATCATCTTTCGAAGATTTCGCAGAAAGACTTGTGAATACCATTCAAGAATTGATTTCCCTTATCTCCAATGAAAAAATAATTAGATTTCATGAAGTATCAGATTTGAAAAAACATGAGAGATATGGAATTACACTAAAAAAAATTTTAAAAATGGTTCGAGACTTATTGGAAAGCAGCAGCATTAATCTTTCTGCGGAAAAGGAAAAACTCTACAAAATGACATTTGGTAATCAGTCTCCTGTTTCAGGCTGCGAAGAAGTTATGCAGCGTTATTTAGAAGGACTCAACCAAGAACTGATAAATCTTCTTTTAAAAAAAATCAAAGAGATAGATTGTAATATTTATCTTGGTTGGGCGGAACTCGATTATGATAACAGTTCCATCTCTCTTCAACGATCGATTGGAATCGACTGCTTTTATTTTGCGGATGCCTTGAAGAAAAACGATCAGTTAACAAAATTCGAACATTTAATAAAGTGTTTAGACCAACTAGCTTCAAAACCAGATGTAGGAACTCCTCTTTCCGAATTGAGTTTAGAGGAATTATGTAGCAAATCTGAGGGACAACCGGAGTACATCAAAGAGTTGTTGAAGAGATATAAAGACTGGAATGAATCAATCTTTGATTGTATTAAGAAAAATGAGTCTCTTTTAGATAAGGACGATTGTTTATATCTTTTGGAATATCTTCTTTTCATACTTCTGCAATCAGATATGGGAGCTTATAAAAAGGGAGTGTATGCTTTTGTAACCAAAGTTCTTCTCAACCAGAGCATTACCGATTTATATTCGATTACTATTGAGTACCTTTTAAATCACGATGGTTGCACAATTTTGGAATTCCCCAAAACAAAAGAAAACTTTAAGAATTTCATCACCCACAATACTACATTTTTATCGGCGCAGAATCTTCGCTTTGTTCTTATATCAGTGATTAAAAGTCCTAAAAAGATCCTAGCGATCATCTTGAAGATCGCGATTGGCCATACAAACTACGAGCACGTTATGATCTCTCCTGGTGATGTTTTCCTTCTATCTCCAATCTTAAAAATTCGCACTGAAAATGGAAGGACACTCCTTATGAATATTTTAGGGGAGTGTATGCAAAATTCTGAATGGAATATTAAAAAGTTTGCGCACTTTATGCAAGTCATGGAAGAGAACAATTACGAAACGGATGAAATTTTCAACGACCTTTTTATTCCTTACCTTGAATCTAAGTCTTTTAATGTCTCCAGCATAAATTCAGTTCTTAATTCTGTGCGCAAGATGCAAAGCAAATGCACTGAAAATTTGAAAATCCATAAAATGGTGATAGCTATTGTCAAGAGGATCTCGTATTTGAGAAAAGATACGAGCCTTTCAAAATACGTAAATGGAGAAATATTATGTTTGTTGTTGAGAGTGATTGAAGGTTTTATTCGGGATCAGTCAAAGTGGTTTAATGCAGAGAAGAAAATAGCTATTATTAATAGTATCAGCATTTACATCGAACCGATAGATAGACCGTATTTTTCTTCATTGTGGCATTTAACGAAGCAAGGAATTGATGTTCGGGATATAATGGAGGATTACGAAAGGCGATGCTTTATTGTGATGAACAAAGTAAAAAATCAAGGAGTTTCCGAAAGACTAAGAAGTTGTTTAGGTGATTTCAGTTTTTTGAATGAAGATTTCCTAAGGCATCTGATTCTGAGGTCGACAGAATTAGAATACACTAAATACGGTACGGAAATTGTTTTACTTAACTGGGATATTTTTGGGTGGAAGAGCGAGATGGATGCTTTTGATAAATTTGTTCGAATTACTATAGAAGCATGTTTGCTTTGCTTAGAGTTCTCAGATGTTTGTTCTCCGCAATCTTTTCCTTTTTTGATAAAGAGCTTGTCAAGGCTTTCTAAGTCTATTTTTAACTTGAAAGTAACAACGACTTACGAGAGCATTCATAATTCCTTGACTCAAAGTATTAAGAGACTGGATCATAGTATTAAAAATTCGCAGTACTCAGATTTTTATCAAAATTTTCTTACTTCCATAAACTACATATCTCCTAAGGACCCATTGGTTGATATCTTGCAACAGTTGATTGCTGCGATACATAATTTTGGTTGTCAGTCTTTAGAACTTGCTACAGATAAGAAACAAAATTATAAGTATACATCGGAGGTGATTAAGTTTAGAATTATACATGAGTTTATTTCAAATGCGATGAAACTGTCTGCTGAAGAGGCGTATGTTTGCATTACAAAAATAGAGGAATTGTTATTTTTTGAAGATTATGAAAATGAGAAAGAGCAGGGAAAATGTATAGAAGAAGTTGTTTAGATTTCGTAGAGCTTAATGGCATGTCATTTTTTGTCTACGAGTGCTAAATTAAAAGAAAATTGTTTATTGATTAATTCCGAGCTGAGGCAGTATTGGATGTTCCCTCTACAATAGGTGGAACCGTAAAACCAAAATTTTCGGAACTCACAACAGTCTCGTACGGCAAAGTTGTCTTTAGAGATGAAAAATCAAGGCCAAAAAAATATTTTGAAATCCTAATATTAATATTAATAAATTGAAATCTTAATCTTAAAATTAGGTTATTATGTCAGGGTGGCCCAAAACTTCATTTTTTAAATTTTTACCCATAAATATTTAAATACCGTGATACGAATGTTTTAATTGATGGAATAAACGAAATTAAAAAGAAAATTAACATTTCAAAATTTTTTTCGATAATTATTTAAAGTTCCTCTTATACAGGTCAATGTCTCGAATTTTCAACCATTTTTTTTTGTCATATAGTTCTTATCAGTGAAAAATAACATAAAATTAGAATTAAAATTTTAAAAAATTGCAAGTAGGAATTTTTTGAAATGCGCAATATAGTATATTGTACGCCTTGAGAGGAAAAAGAGTGATTTTCATATGAAATCGCCTTTCACGCACGGTGCACACGATACTTTTTACAACATATGTATTGAAAAGTGAGAGTTTGCGATATCTGTAAGATTGGATCGCAAGATCTGAGAAATATTGCGATGAGGTTTTCGTAGTTCGAAGTTATTATTATCCTCTAATGTAATTAAATATCCTCCCGCAAAAGTAAATCTTCCTCCCATGCGGCAGAAAATAAAGCCAAGTCGTCTAATTACAAACTGTGAATCGTCGAACCATGAACTGTGCATATGCCACGGTTCTTTTTCTACTATTGCTCTGAAATCAGCAGTTTTGCGCCAACTCCTGTTTCTCCAGCTGTTTCTCTGCTAACCGATTACATACATCGAAAGTAGCCGATTATGCACTGTATGCGAAGGCGAGTAGCTCGCCAACACTGGTGGGCTTGAAGCTCTCACCAGATATCAAAATTTTTTTCTCATCGGGTTTACTTAAACTGCCATCTAGCGTCGTCAACGGGTACTATGTTACATCGTGTTGCATCAGTAAGGTTATGTTTGATGTCTGTAAACGGTAGTCAATTTCAGGTTTTCAGTTTTAATTAAAGTAAAATATTGTTGCATACTTGAGGCTTCACGGGCAAGTTCTCCCCTCAATGCGCATGTGTGAAAGACACAGAGAATCTACGTTAATGAATTTTCGACAGTCAACTATTGCAACTTGTTGGCAAGATTTGGGAGAGTCTCAGTTTCGCTGTATCGTGTGCCCCCCCCCCCCACCCCAACAGTTCCCAAAAACTTTGTCGTGTTTTCGTAACATACAATTTGCTTTCCTTAATATTAGTTTGCGGTTGAATTTGAACCGATTTCAAAAACTTCGTCTGGCCACGATTTTTTATTCCTAAAAGCAACTTTTCCGTGCTAGCCCATGTTGTGCTTCGATAATTTAGGATTTCTTGCCTATCTTACCGTACAAGTTCTACGTACTGATTTTATAATTACTTTCACATTTTACCTATCGTTTTTGAATTTTGCATTATAAAATATTATCTTATAACGTTTTGAGAATTCGTATGACATTACATATTTCATTAAAAAAAAATTATGAATAAATTACTTCTAAAATCTTATGGAATACTGATGTAAGGAAATTTTTTG
>JAAAKG020148573.1:0-10225 GCA_010014905.2 Druon quercuslanigerum | reverse complement strand
GGGTGTCCCAGAAACCTCGTACCGCCAAAAACCATGACATAGCTTTTTAAATTTTGAGCAGAAAAGTCCTTTGTCATTTTTCGAAATTCTCAAAAATAAGCGAGACATTCAATATTTCTTTTGGCCAAACAGCGCGCTTGGCGGGAACAGCGCCAGTGGCGTAACAGAGGTCATGAGCCCCCGAATGAATTTTGTTTGTTTATTTATTTTTGAATCGAAACAATGCTTGATGATGACTAGATGTTTTTCATTTTCAATTTGCGTGATTGTAATTATTCCGAATTGCAAAAATTTTGTTAAGTTCGAAATCGCGAAAGGCAAAACAATCAATTTTGTTTAAAAAGAAAACTTTCGGAAAAATTACAATCACGTGAATTGAAAATAAAAAAACATCTCGTCATCATCAAGCATTGTTTCGATTCAAACATTAATAAACAAAAAAAATTCATTCGGGGGCCCATGACCGCTGTTACGCCACTGGCGCTGTTCCCGCCAAGCGCGCTGATTGGCTAAAAGAAATATTGAATATCTCGCTTATTTTTGAGAATTCCGAAAAATGACAAAGGACTTTTCTGCTCAAAATTTAAAAAGCTATGTCATGGTTTTTGGCGGTACGAGGTTTCTGGAACACCCTGTATATATATAAATCTTTGCTGGATTTCTTTTGCGTTGAATAGAAAACCAACAAAAGTATTAAAAATTATTGCAATATCATTTATTATTATAACTGATTAGGAAAATTGTGGACGGATTAAAAAAAAATGGAAGTGCATAAAAAAAACAAAATTATTGAATAATATTCGATTGAATTCAGGAATCATTAGGATAATGGAAAGATTTCGATGGAGTTCATAAAAATCAAAATAAGGTTCACAAAAATTGTAATTTATTACATGAGTAATGATTCACAAAAAGTCATAAATTTCAATGACATTTCAACGAAAACAAGTAAAATATTATTATTTTCAAATTAATTTCAAATTCGTAAATTTTCAGAAAGTATTGGAAATTTTTCGATTAAAAAGATGTGCATTAAATTCAGTTGATGTTACGGGAATTTGACAGAATTCAGTGCAAATTAAAAGAAATAGGAAGAAAATTAAAATTTCGAACTTCCTTTTTAATTAGGAAACCCATCCATCAATATGGTGTACACGCTCTACTCGAAAATTCCGAGAAAATACGCGTGTGGGTCCTACTGGAATTTCCCAGATTTTTTCTTTGTTTAATAGAGCAGTCATGCCGCTTTGCATATTTATTTTCGCTCGTTTTCTAGTGTTATTGCGATTATCATATTTATATATTCCTGCAAGAACATTACTACTTTCCAATATTGCAAAGACATCACCGTCGATTGATGATAACACAATGTGTTCTTCTGTCGGCACAGGCCTATAGATGCCCGTTCGTGCTCGTAATACAATTGAGGAATTGGCCGAAAAAGTGTATCTTCGAAGCGTGTATTTCCGGTACGGATATTTAGTGGAAGTGACTAAAAGAAATTGAAGATGGTCAAGTTCATATTCTTGTCCGTTAGACGAAGCGACCATGGTAGGTAAAGATGTGCACCTAACAAGAGGAGACCTGGACCTGGCACGAAGAATAGGCTGGGCATGAGAATTTTGCCTCTCATGAGATGAAGATGCTTCGCCACGTGCAATGCAAGGAATGGGTTCGCCATTAGGTAATCATTCAAACAAGGAACTTAATTCTGCAAGAAGAAACAGAGAATTACATTTTTTTTCAAAGTAAAAAAAATATTCAAGAGTAGGTAATTTTATTCGTTTTGAATATGCAAAGACAATTGCTTTTCAAAATACGTCCAGTAGCGCACTTCATGCCTGGTTACAAACTATCCACTAGTAATAAGCAATAATGAAATGTCATGTGCAAGACAGCTTCAATAATTCTATTGACAAGTTATGCGATTCTTTTATAATACTCTTTTACTCTGTCTTAAATTGAAATAATATGTCAAAAAGGGTTTGACATTTTATTTTTATTTTAATATAAATCTTTCAAAATCTCAAGAAAAAAGTATTCCCTAAAAAATCGGATGCAAGCTCTTTCAGGTCGAAAATAATTATGACTCACCCAGGGTGTCTACCGTACCTGGAAAATCCAGAAATGTCAGAGTATTTGTATATACCTGGAAAAACCTGGAAATGTCATAAGATTTTTTTTTAATCAGGGAATTTCCTCAAGCGCGTAGTCAACTCTTTTTGGTAGATAATTATTTCTTTTGGTTAGAAATTCAAGTATTTGTTCGAAAAGTCCTAAATATTTTTCAAAGTCCAAATTTTCACGTGAACAGTTAGGAATTTGAAGCGGTTAAAGTGTACATTCGACATAAATTCGAGAAAAGATTAATTATTTTTTTAGAATTATTTAACCTATAGTGATAAATTACTTAGGAATGTCTTGCAATATTAAATCATGTTAATGATAATAATAATAATATAATATTGTAATATTAAGTAATATCAAATTATCAGGGGATTTTTTGCAGGATTTGAGAAGACACCCTGCTTCTCATTAGAATGAGAATGCAAAATACTGCATTTCGCAGTAGCTCTCTATAATCCCGAAAGGAGAAATCATAAGTAATTTGGAAACCACAATCCCACAATACCATTTCACCTGAAAAAGCGAACCGCATAAGGTGTAGGACGGCCTACATTTAACGCTAAGCCCAACTGCCCTCGTCAAACTTAACAAAACAAGAAAAACCCGCAATTAAAGAACTCAATCAGAATAAGGAAATTGTAACATTACCCGCAGATTAAGGTAACACAAAAAACTTTAAAAGGACACCACATAAACAATAGACAGTAAAACAAAAGCCCTTCTAAAAACACTAAACTCGACAGCGAAAGAATATTTTAATTAATTCCTACGTATCCCATCCTCCCAAGATTTTATAAGCTCCCAAAAATCCACAAAAACAAAATTCCACTCAGGCTGATTGACAGCGCAATAAACTCACCTACACGCAAGCTAGCCCGCTTCCTTGCCGATAAACTGAGTCCTTTCACAGGAAACTGTGTTACTCAAGTCCAAAACGCTTTTGACTTTATCAAAAAGATACAACAGATTCGCATTCAACCCCAAGATATCATAGTGAGTTTCACCGTAACATCTCTCATTACGAAAGTTACAATATCTGATACAATTGATATTATTAAATATTTTGTAAACTTTCTTTCCGAGCTCATACCTTTGACAGAGCACTATCTCAATGATACTTACTTCCCTTTCAATAACCAATTCTATAAACAAACCTCAGGAGCAGCAATGGTATCTTCAATCTCACCTGTAATAGACAACATCTTTATGGAACGTCTAGAAAGCAAAATCTTCAATCAATCCTAGTTAAAACGGAGTTTTGGTTTCGATACGTGGACGACACTTTTGTCATCTGGCAACATGGACTTAAAGAACTATATAAGTTTGTTGATTTCATAAATCAAATACATCATATTATCTAAATCACCATTGAAAATTAAACAAAATGGAAAATCACTCTTCTTACACGTGCTGCTTTACAAGAGATCTGGTCATGCATAAGAAAGTGTACAAAAAAACCCACTTATTCAAACAGCTACCTGATTGCCTCTTCCTACCACTCACCGCTTAAGAAAAAGCGGTCATGAACTCCCTTGTATACAGAGCTATCTTCATGACAGATAAAGATAATTCACAAATGGAATTACAAAACGTTAAACAATTTCTAGTACAGGACGATTACACAATAAAACAAATTGATTAAGCAATAAGAAAAGACACCCAAAAAACAACTCAAAACAACCTACTAAAGAAAGAAAAAGAAAAACGACTACTGTCTACCCTACATCGAAGGTGTCACAGAATAAATAGGAAGAATTCTCTAAAAACACAACATGCAAACGATATATAAATCACCTGCGAAAATAGGACAACTTTTACACAACCCTACAGACAAAAAGGCCCTAAGTGACTTACGAGTATATAAAATTCCGTGTTCTTGTGGCAAAGTTTATATTGGTGAAAATGGGCGAGCGGTAAGCTAACGTATACAGGCGAATGAGAGTAAAGTCAGGCTAAAACATTTCACGCAATCAGCGCTAGCTGAACATCATATCGAAACAGGACAGCTACAATGTTACAAAAAAAGACTTCTAAAGTTCTTAAAGGAAGCAGTGCAATTTGCCCCATCATATATCAATTATTTTTGTTTATCATACTTTCTCATGATTCTCAAATTTCTCGGTGCTTTTAAGCACCATTTATTGACGAATTCGAAATCATTCGCGAGCTGTGACGGGTTCTTTACTGAACAGTCAATAAAAAATGTCGTTTAGCTCCAAAATGCAATATATCTCTGAAAATAGTTGAAGCCATCAGTTATTTTCAGGTTATTTACAATTATAGTCTAGGCAAAAACTGCCAGTGTGCGGAAAATAGTCAAAGTTAAAAAATTTGAGAGAAAAGGCTAAGTTTAGTAGTGAACTTCAGCTCCATAATAAAAATATTACGGTTTCTAATAAAATCTTATAGTCGACATATTTTATTCATATTAAAACTATTTACTAGAGTACTTGTACCAATTTTTCTGTGAAAGTAGTAACTGAGAAAAAAATGAATACCAGGGACGTGGAACATGGAAAAGGACTCACAGATAGAATAGGAGAGGAAACAAAACGTGCTTGTCATAATGCAGTCAGATATTAAGTAATCATTTCCGATTTTGACTCATTCATATCTGCTGTCAAACAACATGGTAAGAATATTCACGTCTCATCAGTAATTTTAACAATTATCAAAAAATCGATGAACTTTTATTTACTGAAGTCAAAACATTTAGAGTAAGCGTAAGCCAAATAACCTTTCTTTTAATTCACTTAGCTATCTTGATTGCTGTGCTCGTAGACCTTAAAAATTTTTTTCAAAAGGACAACTAAAGTACACTATATATAAAAATATCTCTAAACAGTTATAGTGTTATAGTCTTCAGAAAAATATATTGTTTGTATTTTAGTAGCTAAATGAATTACTAGAGTTTTAATTAAATTGTTAATCTACTTGCACTTTAATGAAAAAACTCATGAAGTTTTGGTTTTTATAATTTATTCTAAATAACATATAGTCTGATTCTGACAGTTTTATTTTCATACATGGTATGTTTAATATTTTATACTTTACTTTTATGTGATCAGCTTTTAGTGTTACACATTATATTGTCCGTGAAGTTTTTAAAAACGTGTCTATAATAAATTTGTTTACACGTCTTTAATGGAAATAATGCTTTATTTTCGTAAATAATGTCCTTTTAAAGTAAAAAAAATGTACTACGCAAAAAAATGCAATTTAAAATTTTATGATTTTAGTTGCACAAGTGTACAGTTTTGTAAATATTAGCCATACGTTTTTGCAAGTACTGAATAGAGCAACAAAATAACGCAAACAATGAATCTCGTCTTCTTATCTTCGCAAAACATTTCCATTCCACGTTTGAATACTCCTGATGAATAATGAACAATTACGTTACATTTATTCATGTCTTTGGCTTAAATATAAAAAACAATATTTCATTTAAATAAATACATGTCTTGTACTAATAAGATTTGATAGAATTTAAATGAAAATATGATAGAAAACTTAAGGATTTCTTCAAGGATAGGATTTGATATGAAGTTCTGTCTAAAATCGCATATTTCACGTTGTACGATGTAGGACGTTGTAAAAACGACATTAAAATTATAGATACAGTAGAGTGTTATATTTACGAATAGAACTAAAGATGAGCATCAGAGTAAAAGCCAGAGCACAAACAATCCCCATTTTTTCATTGATATTAAAGCTGAATAATATTTTAACAATGAATTTTAGCTAACAGAGTATCTGCTTATATTGTGGTGTTATTCTATTTGATTCTATGTCATTATTAGCTTTATCTTATGGGTCATAAAATTCAAGCTGTTTCTTCCGAAAAATTTATAATTATATATTATAAATCAGACCAAGAATAAGAAAGGGAAAAGCTAAATATTTTGTTCGTAGTTTGTGACGTTGTAGATTTTACAACGTACAAGAATCGATTGTAATTGTAAATTAAAAAGATTTCTAGCACCTCAGAGTTCGCACGATGCTCCACGGCTCGCTTTGTTCATATTTTTGTAACTAAATATTAGACTAATTAGTTCAGATTTCTATTTTTATTGTATGGACTGCCCCTCAAAATCAACATCATCGATGGACAACGTTGGACGTCGAGATATGGAGGATTTCAGGACAGCTAAATTCGTTAGCTTCTCTTCGAAGAGTGGAGGCTGAGTTTGAATAGTTGCGCGATCGTCCGCCATTTTGCCTTGCTGCCAACCTAAACCGGTTACTTCTAAAATTCGACCATTGTTGGGATGCCGAGAGCCCGAATTGCTCAAGAAAAACTTCGAGGTTCTACAGACTTCTCTACCTGGCGTAGAACTCTTCAAGGATTCTGAATTTAAGAAGATTTCACTGTCATTATATATATTATATATAGCTCAGGCCGTATGCTATATTATAGTAATCAGAAGGCAAATATGTAAATTTGTTATTTGAATTTAAATCCTATGGCGATAGTAGCGCTCGAAATAATTGTACACCAATCATAGTCAAGCCTCCCTCGTCCAGTCTATTGGAAGTGACTGGGGCTGCGACCAATCAGGACCTCGCATTAACTTCGAGGAGAATAGCAATCTGACGAGCGAAATATAAGTCGGAGACTCGCTCTCTTTTACGTTGTGAACTCTGAGGAGTGAGATCGAGTCCTTGATCCTGTCGAACCTTCACCATTGTCGTCGGATTATCACGGTATGTTTGGCCTAATATTAAATCGTACGAAACCTCTAGCTTTATTTAAAATTGTCCAAAATAAGTGACTGTTTTGTTTTGTGTATTGCTGACCCGGAAAGTCTCATTAAGCTCTAATTTATAAATGACCCAGAAAGTCCATAAATTTATTGTCGTTGGCCAAGAAAACCCTAATTTTTTGTGTTTCTAAAATTATATCATGAGTTTTCATACGATTAGTTTCGCTTTGATAATGTATGTATTTTGATTATTTTTGTTTTATGGTATTGATTATTTGTATAATATGTTATGTTATGTCGGATTTACGTGTGTACCCTTTTACTCGTTTTCTTGTCGCACTTCAAAACTGAATCCCACCTATAGTTGCCTAAACCCGATACTACATAATTTGAATGGAACAAATCACCCATTATATATATTTTGTTGAACATAGTGTAGTTGAATCCCCTTTTTAATGATGTTAATATAAATAGCCGTCCTAACCCTAACCCCAAATTGTTGAGCACGTGGAGTATCGAGAAAAGAGCTAATCTAAGTTTATCTTTCGTGTTATGAGACTATAATTTAAAGTTATTTGTAAGAAAATGTGTATTAGGTGAAAGAATTTTAGAATTGTAACAGACGAACTTAATGTAGTGGAAATGATGTTCATAAGAGAATCAATCTGTTTAAATTTTGCAATAAACCATGTCCCTTGATTTTACTAACTTTGAATAGTCTGGTTATTATTAATAATAGTAAAAAATCTTTTCCCATTGCAAGCCACGCCCTCTACCAATATATCCTACTTTTGACCTAAACTAGCGGGAAAATATTATAGGAGCTCGAATAACGGTACACCCTAACCTCAAAATGTCATTTGCTTTGTTTTAGTTGAATTTAGAATTTGAAAATTAGAATTCTAACTTTGTTGGTTTTATTTTAAAATCTGTCTTTGTTAATTTATTTCGGTTATTTTCTCTGACACATGAAAGGTCTGGCGCCCGCCTTTATGTTGGTAGAATAAAATTGTCTTGAGTTTACGGTGCCAAAGGTATATTATTTCTCTCTCTATATAGAAGAGAATAATATTACAAAATTCAATTATTTTTGATAAAATGATAAGACTTAAAGTATCATACAAATAATACTTAAATACATACATGTTCATCAGGTACAGTTTTTTGTGTGTGAAAATCATAAATTCTGGTTAAATATCCGGGGCCTGGATTTGTTCTTATATTGAACTTTGTGTGGCGCTGTCATCGATGTGTAAAGTGGATGAGAAAACATTTACAAAGCACCTAAAAATTTTACAGGTGAATATCAGAATGGACACAATGTCAACAATCAGAGAGGAAATAGGCCAAATTTCAGCTGGTATAAATGCTAATAAAGAAAATATTCAGAAACTACAGGAGGAGAACGCAGATCTCAGAATTCAAATTTCTGAGCAAACTAGATTCATAAACAGTCAGGCTAGAAGGAACAACATTGCTTTCATGGAATTCTGGAGTCGGGTGATGCGTCGAAGTGATCTCTGCTGAGCAAAATCCAAACTATCCTGTCATCTAAAATTGGGGTCCATCTCGATTTTAAACAGGTGAACTTTTTGAAGAGGTTGGGACTTCCTAGGTCCACCTCATACGCCATCTAATTCGCTTAATTAATGGCAAGGACTATCACTAAACGATTTCATCTCAGCTCAAGATGTATCCTCGACTCCACAAGTACGTGAGAAGACATGTACTAATTCACAAATTCCATCATCTTGACATAGTAAACGCCAGAGATGTCGTCCACCTGGAAGTTTCACAAAGCAGAACAAGGGCAGTCTAACAAGGGCAGTGAAAACAAGAGTGGTTCTGTGGCAGGGGGCACATTAAACTTCTTCCTAAATCGTAATTCTCCGGCATCAACTGAGCAAACTGACGAAGAAAAACACGAGGCAGTGGAATCTTCGCCCACGCAATGAACTCCACGATTTAAAATTGCGTTTTAGAATATTGGCGGTTTCAGGAACGTTTATGATTAGAGCCTCCTTACGCATTATGAAGTAAATGGGGAAAAATCTAAAGAAATTAAAATTATGTAGGAACTCCACAACGGGAATCACCAAGTCCGATATTGTTTCTTCTGTTTATAAGCGACACTAAAAATTTTTTTGGAGATATCAGGGCGTCCGGTGTGAGGTTGGGAGGTCTATTGGAAATTCTGATCCTGACATTTGCAGACGGTATTGTACTTTTGGCAGAATCCCTAGAAGATGTTTAGATAAAATTGAATATTTTAATTTATTATTGTCATGTAAATGAATTGCAAGTAAATGTGTCAAATACCAAAATTTTGGCTTTTCATAAAAGACCTCATAATCAAAAGTTTAATAAATTTTCTTTGGAGGGGAAAGAGGTTGAACAGGTCAAGTCATATTGCTACCGAGGTTAAATTTTCCAAAGTTCTGGTGTTTACAGTGAAAACGTAAAAGATCGCATTTCTAAAGCTAACATATCCACCAATGTAGCACGGCAAATAATTTAGAAGGCGAAGCCAAGATCGATAATAGCAGCTAATTATATTTTTAACTCTGTAACCTTTGTGACCCAGTTATACACAGAATTCAAGAAAAAATTAGAAACGAAGATTTAATTGCTGTTAGGAGTTCAAAGTATTCGTTTTTTTTAAGAACATTGTCTCGACGAATGATGCGCTAAAGATCAGAGCTTTCGGATCATGTTTATAGAGATAACAATTTTAATATCTTAACGTAAGGTTAAGTTTTAGGATAATTATTCGATGTACTTTACCAGCTTCTTGTGATTTGGCATTTTCCTAACTCTTATTACAATAAACAAACTAAACTAAATAATAAGCATTCTCTAAAACTGTGTGCTAACCAATTTTTAAAACTTACTTTTTTTGATCCTACAAATCATGAACAAAAAATTTTAAAAAGAAAAACATAAAGACAAATTTTTTTGCTTAATGGAAACATTCTTCTAGCATACACTATAGCCCACAGTCTTATAGTTTAAATTATTTATTGCTTAAACAATTAAGAAGAATGAAAAATTTCGGAATTTTTATTGAAAAAGAAATGTAATATGCTTTATTGGTTAAGCCTTTTTTACGAACAATGCTGCAAGAAGCTAATTTTTACGAAAATTTTCAATAGCATGTTTGTGTTCAGGAGAAATTATTTAAAAAAATAGATTTTCTTTTATTGACCAGAAATATAGCTTGGTACATGCTAAGCTTAGACAATTTTTTCTAACATTATTCATAGTCATAAAAAATCAAAAACTTATAATGCAACAAAATTTTTAAATTCGACATTACAAACATTTTTCTTTATTATTATTGTTGATTTTAGGGTTGTTGACCAGGGAATATTTATTATTAATATTAGATGCTAATT
>JAAAKG020148572.1:0-32034 GCA_010014905.2 Druon quercuslanigerum | reverse complement strand
AGTTGGGTTCCATTTGCAAATAGACAGCTAATCCACTCGAATTTTTTCAATTTTTTGCGGACAGTTTTACGACTTGAGGAACAGCTGAAAGTTGACTTTCAAAATCTAAGCTTTAAAAACAGTATTTTTCTCTACATTTGTTGCTCTTACAAGAACAAAAAATGTTTCATCGAGATACAAGAAACGTCATTTAACAGGTAGAAAGATTTCGAATCAAATTTCCTGAATGCGAACTCAGTGCGATTTTTTGTTACTGAGATAGAGCTACTTTTTCCCAAGTGTCAGGACTTTCTGTCCCGATATTAAATGCCTTAGGATAGAGAGTCTCTGTCCGCTCGTCTCTTTAGAGTTCTCGATTTCCGAGATTCTCGTACCTTTAAAGTTCGAGTGGTGCATGGTGCCTGCTGTGACGAATTTTTAAAAAGTTAAGTGTGAACATTATTTAATGCTTTAAAAAACAAATTGTAACAAATTCTGAACTCGTAAAGAGTTTTAAATGAAAATTGTTTCATTTTCAGTATATCAGTTTAGAATTTCTGAGTGGATAATTTTGAAATTGATGCTTAGTGTTTTTAAAATTACAAATCTTTGTTGCTGTTTTCTTTACAGAATTAAATGCAATGTATCGTGCATCAGGTTCAAAAGTAGAAGGAAAAGGATTGATAGCTGTGCGTAAACCTGGAGATACAGCAAACGCTACTGTTTTTTATGGATATACGCCAATTCAATTGTGGCTAACTGATGAAGGAAAAGTTCGCATCGCTTACTTTGACAACTGCTGTCTTCCTCAAGGGATATATTACAGATACAACGATTTTATGATCCGGCATGTTATGCTAAATGGCCATGAATTTGTGGCATATGTAGGCGATGAAGGAAAACTTATAGGTGCCAGGCCACCGGAAATGGTATCAGGTAAATGAATATGGGATCCGATTTTTGGCAAAAAAAACTCTAGTGATTTATAAAATTATTATGAGTTTCTTTACCAGTTTATTGTATATAATTATTCGTAAATTCGTTCGATCCCTTTGCGAACATTAATGCTCGTATCTTCTCACAAAATGCGTGGAACATATACGTAACGAATGCAATGTATTTTTGTTAACCTTTGTTTAAATTTAAAATGCTATTATTTAAGAAAATCTTAGCTTGTATTAAAAAACTTGTTTTTGTTCAATTTGTTTACCTTCAGATATTATGATTTCAGAATTTTGTAGTTTTTGAAATTTTACAGTATAAAATATTTTATATCAAGGAAGTTTTTGTGTCCCAGCATTTTAGAGTACAGAAAATTGCATTTCCTAAAGTATTAGTTTTTGGAATTTTTCAATTGTTCACAAAATGCATAAAGAAATAAGAAAACATTTTTGCGAATCCGGACGATACCATATTTTCTGCATGAAATGTTGTATTGTCTTAGAAAAATATTGTACCATGCGTATTTGTACGGAGCATCTATTAGTTTTTTCCGCTTTATAATCTCATGTGCTTTGAAAAACTTTAGGAATACCACATTAAAAATGTCAAAATTTTGCTGCATTGATTGCGAATTGTTTATTCTTTAATTTTGATATTGATTATTAATCTTTTATAATTCAGAAATATTTCTTTTATTTTGAAGGTAGTAAGGTGCTAAACCCCACCCCAATAGAATGGTACATCAATCATGCCAATACAAAATTTAGGCTACATGTTAATCCAAGGGAAAAGAAGGTGTTTCGAATTGAACTCCTTACCGGAAATTTAATTGACCATGAAAAAAATACCTTTATGCTAGCCACTGTAGCTAACGTACGCTTTAAGGTGTTCGGTGACTGCAATGGACGCACTACGGGAGCTGAGCTTATCGAGGATTATTATTATAATGTAGGGTAGATTATTCTACAGAAAATACAAACAACAAATTTATTTAGTTTGTTGAACATTTTCGTCATGTATATTCCTGAATAAACAGATGATAAACTAAAAATTACTCTGCTCATCGTCTGTGGTGGTGTTAACAGTGAAAGTAAAAATTTATAAATATGTTTAGCTTGGCACACTTACCATTTTCCTTAAGAAAGCATAGTTCTAAAAATGTAGCAAATTGATTTTTCAAGTAAAAAATAAAAAGCGACTACACTTAAACACCCACAAATATTGACCAATTTAGACCAAAAAAAATTTTAAAAAAGCTCATAAGATTTATAAGAAAATCGTTGAGCCTAATTTTTGAATTAGGTTTTTAATATTTTTTCTAAATAAACTAATATGAAGAAAAAAATGGTCATTTTTTATTTGACTAGTAAGTGATGTTACAATATTAGATAATAAACAAACACACAATTTAAAAATAAAATTATTTCTTGCAAAAATGTTTTTTTTTTAATTGGGAACTTTATGATGATTTCAGAACAATTCGTAAGTGTTTGATAAACTTTATATTTTTTAAGAAACAAATTTAATAAACAAATGCATTACTTAGGCATCTGTCAATGGAAAAATGAGTTTTTTCTATTTCACGATAAATTCAACAAAATTCATAATGTGATGATCAATTTTATAATTTTTTAAAATTAATTTAATAAACAAATGCACTAATCAGAAATTTGTCCTCACAAAAGTTAGTTTTTTCTATTTTAACGCTTTTTAATTAGGAACTTCGTGATAATTTCAGCAAAATTTATAATTCTTTAATTAATTTTATGATTTTTTTAATTTAATTTAATAAACAACTCTTTTTTTTGTTATTATTTTTAATTTGAAACAGTATGATGATTTCAGAAAAATTTATAATTGCTTGATAAATTTTATGTTTAAAAAAAATTCCTAAGAAAGAACATTATTCGGGCATCCGTCTATCTGAAGATTAGTTTTTTTCTATTTTAACCTTTTTTTAATAAAAACATTATCATGATTTTAGCAAAATTCATACTCAGCTGATAAATTTTATATTTTTTAAAAACAAATTTAACAAACAAATGAATTAATCAGAAATTTCTCTACAGAAAAATTAGTTTTTTCATATTTTATCCTTTTTGAATTAGGAACTTTATGATAATTTCAGAAAAGTCAACAGAAAAATCTTTTTTTTCGATGTTATTATTTTTAATTGGAACTGTATGATGATTTAAGCAAAATTCATAATTTGCTAATCAATTTTTTGATTAAAAAAAAATTAATAAACAAATGCATTCACCAGAAATTTGTCCACAGAAAAATTACTTTTTTTCTATTTTAACCTTTTTGTTGTTTCATGACAGTTTTGGCAAAATTCATAATTGGATGATAAATTTTATGTTTTTTAAAAACAAATTCAACAAACAAATGAATTAATCAGAAATTTGTCTACAGAAAAATGTGTCAAAACAGAAAATCTTTTCTTTTGATGTTATTATTTTTAATTGGGAACCTAATGATGATTATAGAAAAATTCGTATCTGTTTGATAAATTCTATATATTTTAAAAAACAAATCTAATAAACAAATGCATTATTTAGGCAATTTTATAATTTTTAAAAACAAATTTAATAAATAGATGCATTATTCGAGCACTTATCGACGGAAAAATTCGTTTTATCAATGCCAGTCCTGTTATTTACGAACCTCATGATAATTTCAGGAACATCCATCAATTTTTGATAACTTTTTTTAAAAACAAATTTAAAAAACATAAAATTAAGTATCTTAAAAAAACGTTAAATGATTGAAAATTCTAGAAAACACATTTAAAAAAATAATTTGTCAATAAAAAGTTTTTTGTTTATTTTATCATGACGGAGTATCTTTATATACTGTAAATCTATGGTACGTCGGCAATTACAGCAATTTTCCTATTATTGACGAGCACCGGAAACGTAAAATAGAAAAAATTGCCATTTATTTCGTCTTCTTTATTTATTTATCAAGAAATGAAAAAACTGAATTAAAAATCAGGATCAACAATTTCTTTGAAATTTTATCAGCTTCAAAAACAAACATCCAAATCGGTCGACAAATTCAGCCGAAATCGTATTTTGAACCAAAAAAGATACTTTTTCCCCGCTGTGCGACGGATGGCCAAAAGTAGATTTTTTTTGTAGTGCCCAATTGAAATCTCATTATCTGTATGACTTTAAAAATATTTTAAGTATTACCTCTGAACTTAAGCATACCATAATTTTTTTCTAAGAGTATTAACTCTGCAATGGGATTTCTTCTGTTTTTAAAAATTATTATAAGATTTTGATGCTGTACAAAATAATGTTCTACATTGTACTCATTTGAGAAAAAAATTGTTTATCCCAAAAGATCGATTTTTATCTTCATTAACTTACCAAACAGGTAAAATAAGTTTGAGCTGGCTTTGATAAATTCGCCTTGTATTCTTTGGAAACAAAACATTGAATCCAAATAATAAAAATAATTAATAAAAAAATAAAAAAAATAATAGAAAAAATGCTAAATTTAATTATTCCAAGAAATACTTTAGCAAACTTTATGTAAATTTGTATAAGAAGATCTGTAACATTCGAGTAAACAAATGCAGGAATAAATAAATAACGGAATTGCATCAAGTCAGACGAGTTTATTCAATATTTGTACCCAACCTTTTTTCCACTATTAGGCAAACTAAGTCTCAAAAATTATATTCCAATAAAGTTGTAAAAAATAATAAACTTTTCAAAACTATATATAATAAATTTATTTTTTAGATTTATAAAATCTGAAATTCTATTAAGGCCATACTTAAGGATCTGCACCACATATATTTAATCTTAAAAGTTGCCTACCTATAGATTGATTTATAAAATCGACAAAAGAATATCTGTTATTAACTTCTGTAAATATTGATGGAGGCTTCTAAACACACTTTAGAAAAAAATAGTCCACTTTAAAATTGTTTATTTAACAATAGTTATTTAAAGGTGTAGTTTTAAATTCCTCCATAGGGGAAAGTTACAAATTTTATTTAATCCTAATGATCAAGACTTCATTTTCTTCTTCGAAGGATATTTTAAATTTCTCTTCGGATTGTTATAATTTTTAAAAATTATTTGGAAATTCATACAGTTATTATTGTTATAAACAATCATAATTTACATTTTAATTAACACCATCCCAATAGAATTGTAGGGGGTCTTCCAAAGAATAAAATGTGGTCTTGATCATTAGGAATAAATAAGAATTGTAACCTTTCCTCAAAGAGAAAGTAAAAACTAAAACTTTAAATGACTACTGTTAATTAAACAATTTTAACATAAATCATTTGTTTTAAAATACACTCAGAAGCTTTTGTGAAGGTACCCGGAAATCTATAATAGATCTATTTTTTATTATTTTTTAATCGTTTTACAGATTTTAATGTTAATATTTAATTTCCTGTTTTAAGCATTATACAACTGTATAATTATTATCAGCTAATGCAAACTATATATTTGGCTCACAATTCATTTTTTTTTTAATTTTACAGTTTGGTTAAAGATTCAAAATTTCTTTTTGAGAATTTGTTTTTCATTAATTAAAAATTGAAGTGTGAAGCGTGACAGATGGATCTTCTATTTCCAAACACTGCACTGCCCCCTCCACAACACGTGCATCCAGGAAAACTTGAAAATGGTTTCAAGCGTGACCCCAATCCCCCACTTTAAAGTTTTTCAAGCGTGACCGATCACTTTTCTGTAACATGTCACTTTACTGCCCCACCCCAAATGAACAACCTATAACGGCTGTCATGCGTGACCGATATCTCTGCTCTGCGTGGTATATATCTTGCAACATAATTTTCCATAAATCTAGAGACAGCATATTTTTAAATAATAATACTTTAGTTTTAAAATCACATTTAATATACTATTTTGCTTCGTTTTTAACATAAAAAGGTGGTTTAAAATAATGTTTCGGCTTTATTTACATATATATAATAGACAATTTCAGGATAAAAATTGGATAAAAAAAGGATTTCAGAAAAAATTCTGACAGCATGAAGCGATCTGTTTTGTTAAAAATTCTTTTTCTTGTTATAGTTCAACACTTTTCCTAGAACATTAAACTTTTCTTTAAAATGTATATTTTGTTGCTTATAATAAGTCAATTAAAATCTTATTTTCATGAAACCCATTTTTTTTCTAAAAATTATGTCTTTTTGATTTAAATTTTTATCTTTTAAGTAGAAATATTTCATCTTTTTTGGATAAACATGCAACTGTTTGATTTAAAATTCAACTATTTTCAAGGAAATTTAATTTTGTTTAAAATTTGTATTTTTGCCTAAAAATCAAAATCAAAATCATTTGATATATTTTTTCCTAATCTTTTTTAAGATTCATACGCTTTCTTTAAAAATTTCACTATATACCAGAAAAGTGAGAATTTGTTTTCATTAATTCAAAATTTATTTTTTTAAACAAAAATTTAAGGCATTTATTTAAGCTCAAAATTAATCGTATTTAATCAAAACTTGAAACTGAAACAACTTGATTAAACATATATTTTATTGTATTTATTGTGAATATATTTATTTTTTTGAAAATACATCGGATTTGGAGAAAATGAATCTTCTTGATTGAAAATTCAACTACTTGTTTATAGAGGGGATTTTATATGTTACAAATTTATTTTTTTTTTAATTTCTTTTAATTTTTATAATTTCAGTTCTTCAAAGTTTTGTTTCTTGACTGTGTATATTTTGCAATCTTTCTTGTTTGCAGAATAAGGTAATAATAATAATAATTTCACTGTTTACACAAAAACATCCAATAAATCATTGTGTAATATTTACAGAAAAATGATTTTTTCCAATACTAAAAAAAATTTACTGATGATATAAGGAAGGCATTCGATCCGTTTTATACAGACTTTACCATTTCCAAAGTCTTTAACATTGTGTGTCCCGGAAATAATATGTTGTATTTTTATAGTAATTGATTACTTTAACAAGTAAATTAATGAAGGTAAGTATTTGTTTCTTTTTTGTATCAGATTTTAAAAGAGAATGATAAAACTCACTAGAATCTGAATAGAAAATCAGTGTCTAAATTATATGATAAACTACATAATTTTAAAGAATTTTTGTTTAAAGCACTTTATCATTATTATAATTTCATAATCTAAAGTAATTCAATCATTATTGTTCCTAAATTATTTAGTATTCCGACCTAACAAAATCTACAAAACTTTATTATACATATTTCAAAAATTCATCAAAAATCAAGAAAGGCACGAGATATAAAAAATGAATAGAGATAATTGGTTCTTTCAAAAAAGAGCTTCTAAGTGGTTATAAATAATTTTTTGACACAAACTGTAATGCTGGTTTTAATCGTGAAAAATAGAATTAAAAATAAAATGTTTTGCAAAACGACACAAGGTACCAAAAATATTAATAGACTAAGAATGTGTGCCTGAAAAGAATCTGCAAATTCTTTATGTATAATTTTTAGAAAGAATGAATAAATCTCTTTCTGATCGTAAAAAATAATATTAAAAACAAAAAATTAATTTTGTACAGAACGAGGACACATAGGACTAAGAAAAAATTTGGTTTATCAACCAAAAAATATTATTTTTGAAGTTCAAAAGATAATTTATTTCTGACCGCGCTTGGATGATTTTACTGATAACAGTCTTTACTTGGGATATGAATCTACATGATTTATCAGTGGAAAAAGAGCTTTCAAGGTCTGTTAAGCGTTGCTTTTAATTTGTACAGTTTGTTCTAGATTAAAATATTTCGGAATTTCTCTTCGACGCGCTCTCCACTAATTGGATATTTTTATGCAAGTTTTTTAAGAAACCACAATTGCCTTTTCTCTGATAACAATTAGCGTATAGAGCAGTTAACAAATTCAATTTATCTCAATAATCATTCAACAACTTAAAAAAAATGAAGATGTGTATCAGCACTCTTTTCCACACAATTGCGTTTTTTCTGCATTTCTTTGGTAAGCTTAGTCAATATAATATAAATCGTAATTCAAATATAAAAATTAAAATATGTTCCTCAAAATTTAAAAACCTTGAGAATATTAGAAAAGAGTTCAAAATAAGCATTTTATTTTCAAGCTTTCAAAATTGTAATTGGTTTATAATTAATTATTCAATACAAACACTGATAGTTATTCACGCATGAACTGATACATTGAAAAATCGAAATTTCTTAAATTTGGTATTGTGTCAGCCTAGGAAGTTTCGACGCATCGTAAACAAAGCTCCCATAAAAATAGAGTTGATGCAACCGAATTTTTTTTTTAATTCTTTACTTAAGTTGTGAGCAGCAAACTTTAAAGTAAAATATATATTGTTGAACTAACAATCCTTCTGCTAAAGCTGACAATATTTATCAATTTTATTTACCACAACTATCATAAAAAATAATAAATAAAATAAAAACCTTCCAATATTTAGAAATAGTGTGAAGCGTGACAGATCAATCTCCTGTTTCCGAACACTATACTGCCCCCTCCACAACACGTGCATCCAGGAAATTTGAAAATAGTGTCAAGCGTGACTTTAATACGCCCACTTTAAAGTTTGTCAAGCGTGACCGTTCACTCTTCTGTAACTGGTCACTTTAATGCCCTACCCTATATGAAAAACCTATATCAACTGTCATGCGTGACCGATATCTCTGCTTTGCGTGGTATATATCCTGCAACATAATTTTCCATAAATCAAGAGACAGCGTATTTTTCAATAATAATACTTTAGTTTTAGAATCACATTCAATATACTATTTTTCTTCGTTTTTTATTTGAAAAGGTGGTTTAAAGTAATGTTTCGGCTTTATTTACATATATTTAATAGACAATTTTAGGATAAATATTGAATAAAAAAAGCATTTTGGAAAAAATTCAGACTGCATGAAGCGATCTGTTTTGTGAAAAATTCTTTTTTTTTGTTTTGTTAAGAATTCAACTCTTTCCTAGAACATTTAACATTTGTTTAAAATTTATATTTTGTTGCCTATAATAAGTCAATTGAAATCTTATTTTCATGAAACCCATTTTTTTCAAAAATTATGTTTTTTTCATTCGAAAGTTTATCTTTTAAGTAGAAATATATCTGTTTTTGTTTGATAAAAATGCAACTCTTAGATTAAAAATTCAACTATTTTCAAGCAAATTTAATTTTTGTTTAAAAGTTATATTTTTGTCTTGAAAAATCATTTGAAATATTTTTGCTCAATCTTTTTAAAGATTCATACGCATTGTTTAAAAATTCACTATTTACCAGAAAAGTAACTTATTCTTTATAATTCTTATTTTGGTGTTTTAAAGTGAACTGCAATCCTTTTTTGAACAAAATTTAACTATTTTTTAAAGGTTTTTTTGTTTAATTCGTCTGCTATAGAAAAAGTTTTATTTTTCATAAATAATATTGGAACAGTTTGTTTAAAATTCAAATCTTTTTTATAATTTTGTCCTTTTTATTTAAGTATTTACTTTTTTCAGGAGAAATTACATTTTTCTCCGATAAAAATACAACTGCTTGTTTTAAAACTCCGCTTTTCTATTAAAAATTAAACTATTTTTTTTAATTGAACTTTTTCGTAAAAAATTTACTTTTTGCCTAAATTTAATATTTTAGTGTTGAAAAATGAACTGAAGTTTTTTGTCGATTTAATTTTGATTGAATTTTTTTGTATTGTCTTTTATTAGTATCATACGGGCATTAATATGTAACGATTTAATAAAGAATTCAGACGTTTTGGTAAAAATTCGTACTTTTTTGGCTGAAAACATTCGCCTTTTTGGATTCAAAATAAAATTTCTTTTTGTATAAACTTATTTTTTGTTACAAAATGCATAATTTTATCTTGGAAAATCAACATTTTAAAAAAAAATTAATAAAAAATCATGTTTTTTAGAGAATTTACATCTTTTTAAGAAATATGCAACCATTTTGAGAGAATTCAACAATTTTACTAAAAGGTTATTCTTTTTCGTTAAAAATTAATATTGCTATCGTGATAAGTAAAATTAACTTTTTTTAATTGAAAATTCAACTATTTTTAAAAAGTTTTCCATCTTGATTTAAAAATTCATCTGATTTAATGGGAAATTTTTTTTAAATAAAAATACAAATTGTTTGTTAAAAAATCTTTTTCTTTGATTTAGAATTCAACTAATTAATTAAAAAAATTTAGTTTAATGAATGTTAAGACAAAAGTTTTGTTTGATGAAATTTTATTAAGTTTTAATAAGTTGAAAAATCAACTTATTAGATAAAAGTTAAACTACTATTGTTAAAAATGTACTATCGTTAAAACTATTATTGTAATAAAAATATTGTTAAAAATTAATTTTTTTGATTGAAGGCTTGTCTTTAGATAAAGTTAAATTGTTTCGTGGAAAAGCATTTTTTGCAGTAAAAATTAAAAATAAAATAATCTATGTTGAAAGTATTACCAGATTAAAATGCAGATATTTGAATACCTATTAATGAGCGAAGAAAATGGAAAAATATTCAAGGAAAAATCAGTGAATTATGACAATAAAGTTCTTGAACACGTTGGCTAATTCTACTAGCAATAACCAGCAAAACAGAATAATTTTTTTTTAAACATAATAACTGAACTCATTGTGAAATTATTTTATTTTCAGTGTTCCACTTTAGAACTATTTATTGTTTAATTTTAGTATTGCTTTTTTGTCATGTTAAAATAAGAATTTTTTGCATTTCGTTTACAGAATTAAATGCTTCGGGAAAAGAAGAGAAAGAAGTGACAAGTTCATCAAGGCTTAAGCGAAAACGAAATTTTGAGCCAGTGGATTGTCCAGAAACTAGAGGACAAGCACATGAAACAATCACCTATCACGATGAAAGTGGCCATGATACTAACATTAAATTGTGGCTAGATTATACACGACAATACGCCTTGAAAGCTGACTTTATCGACAACCGTCTTCCAACTTCCGTATATTTTAGGAATAACAATTTTTACATACGTCTCATTTATTTGAGACGATGGCAAGTTGTGGGATATTTTAGGCTAACTGGACAACTTTTCGCAGTTCGAGCACCGAACCCGGATTGTAAGTAAATGGTGGACCTGATTTTTGGTTTATTTTGTTGATTCAAATTATTTCGACATTTGTATCCAACCTGAAATAATTTACGCAATTTCACAATCCTTATCAGTCCATTAGCTAACGCAAGTTCATCAAGAGCTAACATTTACCATCATTTGTAAGGTTAATGCACTATAAAGAATATACAAGCAAGAATATCAAACTAATAACTTTTGATAATAATTCCAAAAAATACCAAATTTTAGTGTTAAGCAGAATGATGTAAACCGTAGGGTAATGTGAAGCGTAGGGTAACGTTAGCCATGTTGATTTCAGTTTCGTTGATGGCTTTTATAATCAAAAAAGATTTAGTTATTTACTATCATTGAGCTTATGTGGCGTCCTTTAGAACGAGAAAGCTTCACTGGGTAGACGTGAACTATTTTTGGTGGGGGAATGAGAACCATTCTGGGTGGGGGATGTAAACCATTCTTCGTAGGTGGATGTGAACTATTCTTGATGGAGTGATAAGAACCATTATTGATGGGGGATAGGAACCATTCTTGGTGAGAGGATTTAAACTATTCTTGGTCGAGTGATGTGAACTATTCTTGGTGGGGTGAGAGAAACCATTCTTGGTGGAGAGATAGGATCCATTCTTGTTGAGGGGATAGGAACCAGTCTTGGTGGGCGATGTGAACTATTCTTAGTGGGGTGAGAAAAACCATTCTTGGTGAGGGGATGTGAACTATTCTTGGTGGGGTGAAAGGAACTATTATTGGTGGAGGAATAGGATCCATTCTTGTGTGTGTGGGGGGTGGATGTGAACTATTTTTGGTGGGGTGATAGGAACCATTATTGATGAGGGGATTTGAACCATTCTTGGTAAGGGGATGTGAAATATTTTTGGTGGGGTGAAAGGAACCATTATTGGTGGAGGAATAGGATCCATTCTTGTGGGGGGATAGAAACCAGTCTTGGTGTGGGATGTGAAACATTCTTGGCAGGTGGATTTGAACTATTTTTGGTGGGGTTATAGGAACCATTATTGATGAGGGGATTTGAACCATTCTTGATAAGGGGATGTGAACTATTTTTGGTGGCGGGATAAAACCCATTCTTGCTAAGGGGATAGGAACCATTCTTGATGAGGGGATGTGAACTATTCTTGGTGAGGGGATGTGAAATATTCTTGGTGGGGTGATAGGAACCATTCTTGGCGAGGTGATAGGAACCACACCTGGTGGGTGGATGTGAACAATTCTTTGTGGGGGGATGTGAAGCTTTCTGTTCAGTCGATAAAAACCATTCTTGGTGGGGGGGGGGGGGGGTTAGGAACCATTTTGGTTGGGGGATAGGAACCATCCTTAGGGAGGAGATGTGAACTATTCTTAGTGGGGTGATAGGAACCATTCTTAGTGGGGTAATAACAACCATTCTTGGTGGAGTGATGCAAACAACTCAGCTGATGCTATCCTATCCTTTATTATTTGTTTGTATGAGAATATTTATGGTTTTTAATAAAAATTTTTAATTTATTTATCTCACATTTCACGAACTTATAAGATTTTATTTTATTCATGAAAAAAATTTAGGAAGCGGTTCACATTACCCCTCGTTTTTTTGAATTTAAGAAAAATCGTTTTTTGCGATAAACGAACATTTTTTAACAAAGCATGAAAATTTTTCCAGTTAGACGGACCAAACTGTACGGTGGAAATCCTTTTACAGTACACAGCCAACGGATTTGTGAAAAAATAATTCTTGTCACTTGTATTGGACTTCTGAAAAACAAGCATATTATTTATTATTGATTTCTCTTAATAATGACACGAATAACGAATGTTGAGAATAATAAATATTTGTGAAGATATAGGACCATAATTATTGAAGCAGTTAATTAATTTTGACACGGATGATCATTTCTTAGATTAACTTTAGCTTCCTGAAGGAGATACACATTGTTACAATAAATAATGAAAGACGACGACATGCAATACAACATTTCAAAATTATAAATTAAGTATCGAAATTTTTTACAGTCGGATTTAAAAATTGTAATTCAAAATATTAATTTAGCGAAGAAATTTTAATTATTGAATTTTTAAAATTAAATTTTAAATACGGGTTTAAGATTTGGAATAAGAAAAATTAAAATTGAAAAGAAACAATAAAAGAATGTTGTTGGATCTACTTAGAAACTAGTTTTTCTTATCGGAAATAATATTTTAAATTATTTAAATGTGTGGGTACTTTTTATTTTAAAAATTGATAGTTGATACTATGATGGTCGATGATACAAATTGATGGTCGATGATACGTTTTCAACTTATTTCATATTTCTTGTTTTTCAAAATTTCAAACATCCTTTTTTAATTCTAAATTCGCAGTTTTATTTCCAATTTCAATATAAAAAACATTTTCGCCATTTTTTCATATTGCGTCATTGTGCTATTATAGTCAACCTTCTCAATAGTGCCGCGATGGAGCTTGTAGGAAATTAATTTTTCTCGAAAGTTTAAATTCGTATGACCTTCGCGCGGCTCTATTGAGAAGGTGGTCTAATATATTAAAAACAGAGGCCCAAAAAAAATATGTATCTTGATCTAGGAGCGAGACCCATCATTTCCTATAGTTTTTGATCACAATTCTGATGACCGTTTTATCGCGTAATCCGTAATTTTCACATAACCTGAAAATTTTTGAATTTGAGAGGAAATTTTTTTTTTTATGAATGAAGGAATTTTAAAAAAATAAAAAAAAGACAAGCTACTGCTAAATCGTTTGGAACAATTATTCATTAGTTTTATTCATCTTCAGACACACTACGTCTTCATCCTCACAGACTATTGTCCCTTGCGTTCTTCTCCTTTTTAAATTTGTTTAAAATCACCTCATTTAAAAAAATAATTTTGTACTAAATTCAAAATTTTTGAGGCTATGTCAAAATGAAGGTCAAGAAGCTTTTTTTGAGACTGTAAAATGTGTGACGCATTCAAATACCTATCATTAGCTAAATTTGTTTGCAATTTTGTATTGAAAGTATACAATTTGTGAAATAATTGATAAGTATTTTTGAAAAAAATCAAAAATCATAAGTCTTTAGTAGTTATTTCATGATTCATATTATAAACGCATTTAAGTTTTACATTAATTTCATGTAATCACAAATTTTTTCACTCAATTATTAAAAGAAAATATTTTTAACGAGCCCAAATGAAAATATTAATTATACAATAAGAGTTAAAATATGTTGACTCTGCATTGAAACTCATAATCATTTTAGAAAAAACTCAATACAGATTTTTTTTTTAATAACATATTAAAAGACATTTTTTATAAATAAAAACCCATTGACGACTGTTGCAAAAAAAGTTTTTCATTCGCACGACTACAAAACTCGCCTTAGCCTTTAGCTTTCGCAACATAAAAAGTTTTGTGAGCAAAGTTTTTGTAGGGTTTGGGAAATAAGCTCCTTTAGGATTTTTAGGGTCTTCCCATTCCAAAAGATTACAAAAATATTTGTTGCATTTATCTTTGCTTAAAGAAATACCTGCTTGAAAATTTTGTGTACATCACTGTCGCGTTAGCTTGATAACACGAAAAGTTTTCTTAAAATTTCAATTGCAAGAATAACTCATTAAATATTTTTTCAAAGTTATTGCCATTATCAAATACAAATAAAATTGTTTTAATACTAACAAGAGAATTTTTGGCCGAAAAATATTGGTATGACGAACTTCGGTTTGTCAAACTATGACAATTTTTAAATGAAAAACTTTAAAATAAAAAATTTTATATTCTTGTAGGTATCATTTAGAACTTTTCAATAATAAAGTATAAAAATATTAATAATTAATAATCATTAAATAATTAATTATTAATAATTCAATTATAAAGTTTTACTTCTTTTTTAGAAGGAAAAAGATTGTTTTTTCAGATTACAATAAAAACATTTTATGGTAAGTGTCCAAATTTGTTAGTTGAATAATTAGTTTCGTTTTAAGAAATTCTTTACATTGTACCAAAAACTTCATATTTCGATAGTTTTTTTTTTGAAAAAATAGCCTCTTATCCTTGTTTGGCGATGCCTGCACCATATACCACTATACAAAAAAATGACAGATGGCCCCCTTAAAGAAAATAATGCAGCGCAGAAACATAGACGGGAGAATTTAAACTTGATTGCCGGCGCGCGCACAAGAGGAGAGAAAAGTGGGAAAACACTTTCATACTGTAACAAGTGGGGGTTAGAATTCCCGTCTGAGATTTCTCCATCGCTCCGCCCGCGCGGCCTCGAGCTTGAAATTTCTTTAATCGCTTGCCCCGTAAAATTTTCTTTTTGCCTAATAGGTCCTTTTTCTGGAGTCGTATAACAAATAATATAATAAATAAAGGAAACAATAAAGTAATAGCGTATTTTGAATGAATTTGAAATACAAGTTCTATCTTTGTGCTGTTTTTTCCTTATTCCATTGATTCACCATTCTTCGGTTCCTTTCAAAAACTTTTAGTTCACAATAAGTGAACCATAAAAGCTACTTTGGTTCTTTAATTTTAAGCTCTTACGGCATTTTAAACCAAATTTTTTTGATTTTTATTACTTCGATTTATAGAATTGTTTTTTTTTTAATTTTAAGATGGACTTTTTTTAATTCACAAATATTTCTTTTCTATTTAAGGTGATTATAGATCTCTAGAACCTACTGAATCAACATGGTTTATTATTTTTTCGAAGTACAAATTTATGGTAACAGAAGATCTCCAAAAAGGAAAAGTGCAAGGAATTCACCTCTGTCCTTACAATCTGCATCAAGATCCAGAAAACCGCTATCGTGTTAAACCCCAAAAAATTACTTTGGCTGGCGTGAGCTTTATTGTATACAGAACACGTGATATGAAAATTTTGGGAGCTGAACTTGACCCTGCTGTTCATACTTCTGAAAAGCCTACCGTTTAAATTGTACAAAAGATAAACAAACAGAAAACTCTAAATTTTTTAATATCTCTTTGTTGTATATTCCTGAATAAAAAGATTAGAACCTAAAAAATGCTTCAATAAATGGAATTGTAGGTTGCTGAATATCGAAAGTAAATAATTTTTGCCGTCGTATTCAATTCGGCTTTACCGATGGTCGATTCGTTAAAAAAAAAAAGTTTCAGTAAACTTCTACTTATGTGAATGGCCTTCAAATGTACATGACCAATTAGTTGCATGCTGCAGGGCCCCCCACCTCTAACGCGAATTAGCAAATTATTTTTGTCAAATGACGTTCATTTGCTTCCGCGGCCTTCTGGACATGCCTATGTTTTTCAAGTTTTTTGATGGCATAAGATTAATTGCAAACGAAACATCAATATAATAGAATCAAAAAATTACTTAAACAATATGCAGAATATTAAGTTTTGTGGCATAAGGTCGCGGTTGTGGAAGGATAAGTAGAAATATCAGGAAGATTAGCATAGTGCTTGACATAGGATTGAAGACAACTTTTTTTGGAAAAAATATTCCAAACGTAAAAGTAAGTAAGTTATAAAGGTTTGAATAATTCTGAACCAAATAAAGTAAATATAAAAAATTTGAGGGTAGTGTATCAGATCGAATACTCCCACTTTGAATTTTGGATATTTTATTGTATTTCGTGACACTGAGAGGTCGTCAATAAAAAAAAAATGGAACATCACTAAGAAAATACATTCTACATTTGGCAAATATTACTGGGAAATCTGTTTCCATTGGTCAGCCACTGATGCGTGCGTGACATTACAGTGCGTACAGGGACCCGTGATATGAAGCAATTACAAATACGTGCATGCAGATGAGTTTACTTATGCGAAATTTGAAATAAGTGGTAGTTCACATGAATGGAAGTTTACTGCATTTGTTTTTTTTTTTGTTTTGGATTTTTAGTTTTTTTTTTAAATTCACCCTAAAGGCTTTCAAACTCACCTTTTATTCCTATAAATTTTATCAGATTCTTATTCACTAATAATTCCATTTATTCCTTTTTATCTAAATCCAAAAAAATGTTTATGAATTTTCAGATTTTTGTTCTATTTACTCGAATTACTTTTAATTGACTTTGATTTAGTAAAAAATATTCTTTTTTATTGTTTGAATTTTTTCCAAAATATTTTTAATTCATTAAACTAATGAACAGATTAATTGCTAGAGAGTCAACTTTGAAATCCGAGGTAATGAAATAATTTTTTAGTTTTTATATTGGACCTCTTGAACCGAAAAAAGGTTTTTACGAATATGCCGGTCTGTATGTGTGTATGGTTGTCTCTGAGCACGATAAATTAAAAAAAATTTTTTTTAAATTGGCCTTTAGTAAACTCTTTTACTATCAAAAATTTAGGGACAAGTTGCTTAGTCAGCTACTGTGGATAAGAATTCAAAAATTTAGAATATTTCAAACATTTTTAGACCATTTTCAGGCCCCACAAAATTATCAGAACTTCTTAATTTTTGTTTAAATGGACAATTCAAATTTTTTACGGCATAAATAAGAAAAAGTGTAAAATTCTATTTTGCGCTTAAACTATAAAAGATAAAAGAACAAAAGCAGGAAACAATTGTGAATAAAAAAAAAATGTAAACATTTGTTTGATATCACTTTATTAATAATATTACGTTATGTTTTAAAAACTCATTTTTACGTAATTTACGTTTTATTTGGACAAAATAAAATTGAAAACAAAGAAATTCAATTTCTAGACAAAAGACACAAGTCATGAAAAAAATTAACTGACAAAAACTGCTCTTCTAAAAAAGAGCTAGGAATTAGTTATGAATAATTTGTTTACCATATTTTTAGGCGTAAATCGTATACTATATTTAAAAAATTGCAAATTACGCAACTGTTTGAAAAAAATCCTCAAAAATATATTCTATACTCTTATTAAATATATTCTGAACTTTTCTAAACTGTGGTATTATTCCTAGAAAAAACTAACTTTTGACGATTTGGTGAGGAGAAAAATGATTAAAATAGAAATTCTTAAAAAAATTCTGTCAACAAAATGATTTATCACAAAACGTAGAACCTTTTTACGACTTCATAGTAAAACAATTTAAAAATAGAAATTTTTTTTAAACTTAGAAATTAGTTCCAAAATACTTGAGGATTTCTCAAATATTTCATGAAAATAAAAAATGTTTGAGAAAATAATATATTTAGCATGAATTTGCAAAAAAACTGGATGTTATTTTCAATACTTCAGTTTTCATCTTTTTATTTTGGAAAATTTTGCAAGAATGATAAACAATTGAGACTCCGGATTCTATAACCACGCATAAAATTTGCCTATCCGCTTCAGGCCGCTCGAATCGGCCCTTGATGACTTTCAAAATCAGTTTTCGAAAATTTAAGTTTTTAAAACATTACTTTGTAGACAATTTCATGGCGCATCTTTTTTCCCTTGACAAAAAAGTTGTATCTTTTACCGTTTCTGTAAAAAATAAAAAAACTTCATTTTTAAGACCAGCAAATTTACTAAATATTTTCACTTCAACTCGCTCCGAAAGACAAAGTTCTTTATATTTCAAGATAAAAATGGAACACAATGTCCTTCAAACTGTTCTTAAGATAATGTGCAATTTAAAATTTACTTATTCTGTTAAATAAAAAAGTTATACATTTTTTGATAATCTGTATCAAAATAACGCTGGACAATTTTCAAACGCTTCGTTTATCGAGCGAATTTTGAGTAAGCCCAATCTTTCAGCAAAAAGATTACTTAGTAGGATATAATTAGGTTTTCTTAAAAGTTTTACCCTAATTAAGTTATTCGTTAACAAAACAGGAGCATTTTAATAGCATTGATTGAGTGCGTGATAGGTGACAATTTCGGAGTCTCGACCTGCTGGACCACCTCTGGACGGGAATTATTTTAGTCTATTTATTTGTTTACACTATCAAGTTAAAATTTCAACAACAAACCACAAGCAATTTTTTTTGCTAGGGCAAAATCATTAAAGATTTATATCTTACATTATACATACATATTTACAGGATGATTACAAACATTCAGAAAAGTATATCTCACAACACAAATTTCAAAACAAAATAATAATTTTTTAAACGAAAAAATCAATTTTCTACTTAAAAAGATGAGTTTTTAATCAAAATTAGGAATTTTCAACAAAAAAGTTTAATTCTCTACCGATAACTTATTTTTTTCTTGAAAATTTCGTAGAACATCATTTTACTGGTTTTTATTCAAACTACACTTGTTAGTAATTATACTACTAATGAGATAAAAATGGTTTTGAACATATTAAATACATTTTGTAAAAACCGTATTAATGGAGTTCGTAGACAATCTTATTAAGGACATAATAAACCGATAGAATATTATAAAGAATAAATAAACATTACGGCTAATTTCTAGGCACAAAATAAAATGGAAAACTTAGATCAACTATTTCCCAATAAATATTTACGTCTTAAACTATTCTTTCTACAGTGAATTTATATTTTGTTTCCAAAACTTGTTAGACTTAGCAATGTGACTACCTTTTTTCATTTCATAAATCAAGTTAAAGTTTGACTAATAAGCTTGTGGACTTTATACTGAAAGCATCCT
The DNA here is from genome assembly GCA_010014905.2 of Druon quercuslanigerum. Lineage (NCBI taxonomy): Eukaryota > Metazoa > Arthropoda > Insecta > Hymenoptera > Cynipidae > Druon > Druon quercuslanigerum. The sequence continues at coordinate 12,469 of JAAAKG020148572.1, read as the reverse complement.
TAATATTTTTAATTTGTTACTCAATACAAAAATCCTGTTTACATTATTTCATCTAGTTTACAGTAGTTTGCATATAAAATATGCCCTAAATATTACTTCTGCAAATTTTAGCAAAATTTTATTTTTCTAATGAAAATAATCTTCAAAGGCAACAATTTATTTTTTATTCACTTTTATAAGTATTAAAATTTTTATCTTTTTAAAGGAAGCGCGTGTACAAATACCTTGTTTTTCTTTACTTTGCTAATATCATTAGCCCTATTTCCTTTTTTTCTATTTATTTTTCTACCTCCAGTTAGAGTTTCTAGCAAACTCAACATTTACTTTTTCAGTTATTCATTTTCAATATTTATAGATTTATTTGCTCAGGATCCAAATGCAATGTTCTCTAAATTTTAAGAGATGTGTAATACTTTCCTAGCTATTCTTAAAAATGAATTAGAGATGCCCTAGCTTTTTGTATGGATTATGTTTCTAATTTACGCCTATTTCAAGGACATTATAAAAAAAACAGTTGTATTCTAACGGGCTAAATAGCGCGGTGCAACCGGGCTCCGAAGTTATCGCCCCTCACGTGCGCTATTTGAATCATCCTATTTTGTTAACGAATAACTCAATTAGGGTAAAACTTTTTAGAAAACTTAATTATATCCTACTAAGCATTTTTATTGCTGAAATCTTGGGCTTGCTTAAAATTCCCTCGATAAACGAAGCGTTTGAAAATTGTCTAACGTTATTTCGATACTGATAACCAAAAAAATGTATAACATTTTAATTTAATAAAATAAATTAATTTGAAATTGCACATTATCTTAAGAACAGTTTAAAGGATATTGTGTTTAATTTTTATCTTGAAATATGCAGAACTTTGTCTTTCACAGCGAGTTGAAGTGAAAATATTTAGTAAATTTGCTGGTCTGAAAAATGCAGTTTTTTTTTATTTTTTACCGTAACGGTAAAAGATACATACTGGATCATCGTTGTTCCTCAATCCATGAATATATTATTCTTAAATGTCAACTATCTAAAAAGTTAATTTTTTATTAAGGTAACGATTACGCGTTGTTTTTTAAAAAGAATAAGGGTAACAATACCGGTTTTTAATTAAAAATTACTTCATAAAATGTTTGAAGAAGTTTAGCAATGAAATAAATTTTTCAATGTCAAAAAAACTAATTAGCTGATGTATGCAGATTGGTCAAATTTTGTTTAGCTTTTATAAATCCCAACCGAAAATTTGTTCATATCAACATAAAATTAAAGCCATAAAAAAGAAATTATATTTAGAGGTACACCAAGCCCTATATGAAGTTTAAAACGTATTTTTCATTAAAAAAAAGACGTGTTTGTATCAAATAAGACGGCGAAGCAAAGTTAAAAATTTTACAAAAAAAACAGAACTTTCTAGACCTTATCTAAGAGAAGATTAATACAAACTATATTCAATTTTTTAAACAAATTTTTTTTAGCAGTCATTAATTATTACCCCACTAAGTTAAAAAAGGGCAGAAAGGTAAAAAATTATTGAAAAAAACGCAACTATCAAACAATGATACAGATAAACGAAGTCATAAACAACAATAATTTGTTAACACAATTGTCTTGCCTCAATCTTAATAATGTCAAGGAAAGCCCCCCAGCAATCGACCATTAAGCATAGAGTATATTATTAACAATAATAAAAAATGATTTAAGCAATTACGCTTGTTAACAATCATGAACTATCATATTTCTCTAATTACAAATTGGACAACAAATAATTTTTTCTTTAAACTTTGATTTTGTAACTCTATTCTATTATAAAATTGCTAAAAACAGCAATAAATAATTTAAATGATTTATAGAGACATCTAATTGTCAGTATCAAATACTATTATATGTACCATAAACAATTTTCATTCAGAAGCCGCAAAAAATTATAATTAGCGTCAAAATCTGGCAAAACGCATTTTTTTATTTATTGGGTTTTTGAGATCCTACAAAACACACTTAGGTGGGTGATATTTGAAAATTAATATTTTATTTGCGTTTCTTAGCTAATTGTGAAGAGAAATGTTGAACCCCAACAAATTTCCGGCTGGTGTTCATTAAAATGTTTTAATAAATTTCAATGTATTTTGGGATCACCCTACTGTTCAGCAGAGTTGTTTTTTTAATTAACTCAGTGTTTTTTAATTATTTTACATAGATGTAAATATAACACCCAGCTTTATTTAAATTTTCAATAAAAACTACTAAATTCTTAAGATTCCTTTTAGACATTAAAATAATGTATTCAGTAACATGTTAAACGCGAAAAGCGCTCAAAACCCCGTCTTCTGTCCCTCGGAAGAGCCTACAAGGTCTACTAAACGTTATTTTTAATGTTTACTGTGTGTTCTAGATTTAAAGATATCGCAGTATCTCTTCCACGTAGCCTCCAACCATTTAAAATTTTCATAAATGTTTCTTATGCAATCACAGATCCCTGTTCTTCGATAATAATTAGTATACATAGCAGTGAATAAGTTCAATCTTTCTTACTTATCGTTTACCAAATTCATATAAAAAATGAACATCTCTATCAGCACTCTCCTTACCACATGTGTGGTGATTTTGGATTTCTTGGGTAAGTTTGGTCAATTTTATATAAATCTTTTCGCAAATTCTAATCATAAAATGTGCTAGACTCAAAGACGCTCTGATTCTTGATCAGTCAAATTTTACACTATTTAATTTCGAAGCTTAAAAATGTTAAATTTCTTTATTTTCTGCTCTTGAGATTGGTTATAAGCCACATTATTTTATTTTTTAGGCCCTTAAACCTAAGTATTTAATTTGAAACACATACAATTATAAGTAGCTTAGCTTTGACCGTGCGGAAATGAAAATTATTTAGTATTTAATTTCTGAATTTGAACATTTTCATTAAAAAAATATTCCAGTTAATTAATTAGACAAGCATGAACTCATACATAGAAATTGAAATTATTTGGCTTGAGAATTGCGCGAGTCTAAGAATTGTCGACATATGGTAAACAAAGCCTCTTTGAAGATAAAGTTGAATCAATAAAAATCTGTTTTTCTCGATTCTTTGCCTAAACTGTGAGCAACCAAGTTTATTGTGAAGTTATGTTGTTTGCCGACAATATCTCTGTTAAGGCTAAAAATATTTCTCAATTTTCTCTCCTAGTGAGTCACTCTTACCCCGACAAGTAAATACCTTAATGGTATGAAAATAATAATATTTATCACAAATATAAAATATAATAGAACTGTTTCCTTTAATATTTCATTATTCAATTTCATAGGTCTCTGCATTTCAAATCGTACTTTTATAATCATTTGAATTGCACATCTTTCTTCTTAAGAGTTATGGCAATTTTTAGGGTATTATAATCACCGGCAGAAGCCCTTATAGTTTCGTTTAGGCGTCCATCCTTCCTTTCGTCATACTTTTTATCTCAGGAACTTCTCGAAGTTAAACAAATATCCATTTTTCATTATTCTTAACCCATCCCACGAAAACTATATACTCCACAGGAACCCCCTAGTATAATGGGCACTCAATTGTCCCACGGAATATATCTAGACTTATCAGGATTTGGCGCTGAGAGAAATTCGGTAGAGCCTGTTTAGTAGAACGGCTCCAATGATTAGGGTGAACCATTACCCCGAACTTACCGAACCGTTTAACCAACAGCAGAGTCGAGCCGTTTTGCACACGCAATGCTTCCAGTACAGTTCCGCGCTTCCGCAGTTTAGGAAAATGTAGAACCCACATTTCGAAGCAAGAAATCTCCGCAAGCATGGGGTAACCAGTGCTCCCAACCAAAGTGCAGCAATCTCACACCGCTAAGGCGATAGTTTTACCTATCTTCTCTGCCGTTCGGTCATTACAATCGCGTTCTTTCTGCATTTTTGTGGTAAAAGCGTTTAATAGGGTAGTACAAAAATTTGACTATCGCTTTTTGGTGTTCGCTAATCTCCGCACCCCAACCGGAAAAGGGTTTCCAGCGAGACAAATCCCTCTTCTGTAATGGTCTGTGTTGCATTTTATAATTGTTGAGGGTTCGATCGTAGCATTCCTTTTTTTCTTTTTAAAAAAACTTTTTTTCCAGAATTAAATGCTTCGGGACAACAAGGGGAAAGTTCATCAAGGGCTAAACGAAAACGAAATCATGAGCCCCTCGACTGCCCAGAAACTAAAGGAGATCCACACGAGAGAATTACATATCAAGATAGAACTGGGCATAATACTAAAATTAAGTTGTGGCTAGATGCTTCTAAAACGTACGTGTTAAAAGCTGACTGCATCGGAAACGTTGTTCCAACTCCCGGATATTATAAGGATAACAATTTTTGCATCCGGCTTATTTATTTAAGACGATGGGCTCTTGTGGGTTATTTTTTACTAAGTGGGCGACTTTTCGGAGTCAGAGCACCAAACCCATATGGTAAGTAAATTTTGGACATGATTTTTGGTTTAATTCGTTAATTCAAATTATTTAGAAATTTTTATCCAATCCAATCGGAATTAGTTAAAGCCATTTTTTAATCCTCACAAGTCCGTAAACCAGAGCTAGTTCATTACGATCTTATTTATCCAAGAGCGGATTGGAAGTACTGAAAAAGATTATAAATTTTCTTTCATGGAGTAGTTTTCACATGCATTGAATACAATATAATTTTTGATAAGATTTGGAACAGTTTGCATTTATTCGAAATTAATTTTATCCGAAACTTTCAAAGTGGACGTGAACTTACACCTGGTTCGCTTTTCTCAAAACGAAATTTCCTCTTTTTAGATCGGTTAGCTTTGACTCATTATTTTTAAACATATTTGGGAATTTGAACTCGAAAGAACTCAATTATTTTTAATGAAACAAATAAGAATTTTTCAGGCAAGAATGTAAAACTTATAACTTTTGATAAATTCTCCAAAAATGAAAAATAGTATCTATGTATAAAGTTGTTGCTAAAAACAGTATATGAAGGGATTTTTTTAAAATTAGTTTTTTTACGAAAAGTCCCAAGTTCTCAATTATTTTAACACATTTTTTAAAATTGCCGCCACTTCTTTTTTTTTTAGATCTTTGACAAATAATTAATGAGGCAGTTAATTAATGATGACAGTAAAATTTTTGCGAAAGAAAGGTTTTTATTATTTAAACAATTTGCCTTTTTTCACAAATTTGTTGCCTCTTTCACTATCAGAACTAAAAAAAATTTTTGTTTTTTAAAACATTACAGAATGTTGCCTTTTTCCTAGTATTTTCTTATCTATGATCTTATACTCAAATTGTGTCAAAAAAGTGCATTTTTTGAGCTGTATTTTTTTAGTCACTATATGAATATTTATTATTCAAATTGCCTTTGGCAGAGAAAATAAAACACTGACTGATAAGCAAATTAGGTTAACAGATTCAAGAAAACTAGAATTTGTTTAATTTTTCCTAGCAGCAGGAGCATGTGGTTTTCACTGTTTAAATAACTGCAAACTGTCTTTCACAAAAATACAAATCTTAAACTTTTTCAATTAATTTATTATAATATTAATAATATAATCAATAATTATTTAAGTAATTTAAAATTATTTTCAAAATACTTGTAAACTATCCACTTTTTGAATAAAATGACAAATGTTAATAAAAAAAAATACAGCATGTAGATTGAATTTAACATTAAACTGCTTTTTTTTCTGATGTTTGTCTGTTTGCTAAATAATATTTTATTCTTCATTTACAAATAATTCTGAATTTTCAATCCTATAATCTAAATATTGTAAGGTTAACATATTTTTTCTTCAGATTGCTTTAAGTTTTATAACCCGTGTGGAAAAATTAAGCCCCCCCCCCCCTAAGGGGCCCGCATGAAGCCCGCATGGATTGCCCTCAAACTTTGTGTAATCCATGATTGAAATTAAGGCGAGGCCTCTCATGGCGACGACATGCTAATCCATAAAGATGCCACATTGGCTCCCCTCATAGATTCCTCATGGTTGCCATCATGAAGCCCTCTTGATTTTTTTTTCCAGTGCTGGCACTGGCAGGTATTATTTCTATTTTTTAGGATATAAAATATTGACCCCTCGGACTTGGAGTTATTTAATAAAACTCAGTTAATGATTGATCCGTGAAGGCAACCCAGCTAGGGCCCCTGCGGAGCCCCTATGGAACATCCATGTTGTCACAGTTTGAATTTCAAAAAATACTCGTTGTATTTGTGTCACAAATTATCTGAACTACCTAAACCTTGAAATTTGTGGTGTCCAAAAAACATTCAACCTTTGGACTAAAAAATGTCAATAGTTGGTCCGTGAGGGCCCTCGTAGAATTTCCAGGCGTGGAACAATTAATGCGGCCCCCCGCCGGGGGCTGTCATCCTAAGAGGGCTCAGCGGGCTTTTTCCACATGGGAAGTTAAGTCTTTAGATCATTTAATGCGTTTAGAAACTTATGATTCTAAATAAGGGATTTTTTAAATCTTTATTTTGAACCTTTGAACTGTTAAAGAATTTTGAGATTAAATTGTTTAATTTTTATAATTCTCGAATTCTCATCAGAGAAGGTATTAAATTTTTTAGTTTTCAATTTTTAAATGGATCTTTTAAATTTACAAATGTTTGTTTTTTTTTCAGCTCGAATCACAGTTTTAGAACCCACTAAATCAACATGGTTCATCATTTTTTCGAGACAAAAGTTTATGGTAACTGAAGATATAGAAAAAGGAAAATTCGAAGGAATTCATCTCTGGCCTGTCAATCTACATCTAGATCCAGAAAATCGCAATCGTGTTACGCCCAACAAGATTACTTTGGCTGGCATAAGCTTTACTATATATAAATCGCCGGAAGGAAGGATTCTGGGAGCCCATCTTGAACCAGGTGTTCATATTCAGTAACATACAGCATAAGCAACAAACTAACACGCATTTTATATTATATGATTGTCGTATATTCCGGAATAAAGTTATAATAAAATAGAAAAAATAGTTTAACAAATGGAGTGGTAGATTGTTGAGTAGCAAAAGTAAATAACGGTCACCGACGTATTCAATCTGGATTTCCCAATATTCGATACATTCCTAGAAAACAAGTTATTTGGTTTTGCGATTTTCAATGTTCTTTTAATTTGCCCTGAACTCTTTTAAATTGAACTTAGATTCTTCTAACTTTGATCAAATTCTTGTTTATTATTTCTATTAATTGCTTCTTATCTGTATCAAATGGAATGTCTTTAGATTTAAATTTTTTTAGTCCATTCACTCGTTTTTCTTGTAATTGCCCTTGATTTCGTCTGCAGTTTATCGAGTTTTCTTGAATTACCTAGAAAGCTTCTGAATTCACTTGAGTTTAGAAAAAATAGACATACATATATTACTTCATTTCCAATGAAGGAATATTCAAAGAAAATTTTATAATCAAAATAAAATAATAAAGGCTAAAATCGAAACTGAGTATTTGATTACTAATAACATAAAGAATAAGTAAAATTCCATTTTTATGATATCATTTAAAATCGAACTATTTTTCATTTTCAGGGGGACGGGGAGGTTCGTACTCATTTTATGACATAAACTAAATTATTTATCTATGCCTGGCCATTTCAGGCATAGTGTGGAATCCAATACTTATTGTATGCATTGCTTAGACATTCTATATAATACGTAGGCATTCTATGTAATCTATATATATAATATATATAATAATCTATATATAACCTAGGTTTAGACTGAACTTTCTTTTTTCCGCATAAACGAATAATGGTGCTAAACGTTGTTTTTAAGAAACATCAAAAAACCATGCGCTGCAAAAAAATCAAAAATATGACGTATTTTTAAATTTTATCTAACGCTGACGTTTTTAAAAATATCAGCTTCTTAAATTTTGATGAGATTGGGGACTGACTATATCTTAACAATTATTTTTATCATTTATTATTTTATAAAAAGTTTTTTTTCAAATTCCAGAAGTGCCTTTTTTTAAGGGTTTCAGATTTATAAAAAATGTCTTGTATCAGTGCATAAACAGAGTTGTCCAAATATATACCAGCACGTCTGTCAAGGTTTTTGAGGCTAATTTATATAATAAAGTTTTACACGAATATGCCGTAAGATACGCAACATTTTTGTAATTGTTGTTCAGAATCGGCAATATAATGTGCAATTTCTTAAGATGGATTTTTTTTTTATCTTATAAGTGAAAAATTTATTTTTATTAGCATTTGACGCTTACCATGATTATTTAGCAGTATTTTATATACAAATGGTTAAGAATTCTTCTTTATATTGATAATTCGATTATTGCATATATTATTTATTTAAATTAAAAAATTTTGAATTCATGATCAAATTTTCAGTTCGAGCGAACCAAGAATAAATTAAATTTAAAATAAATAATGTATTGATAAAATTATTATTATTCATAAAAATATTCTCTTAAAATAATGCTGAAAAGTGGCAGTTTTTTGTACAATTTTCAAATTTGTATCAACTTTTAAATTAGTGTCAGGTAATAATGGGTGAAATTTAAAAAACGTACCTAATTAAATACTTTATTATTGCTCAAAAACTATTTTATTAAATTATGCAAGATAGATCCGTTTTTTTTAAATTTCAAACTTTTTGTCCACTTTTCACATTTTCATTATTTATTTTCTCATTCCAAGTAAAATGTGGACTCTGAGTAAAAAATTTTAGAAAAACCGAAACTATCTAGCATAACCATAAGAAAAGATAGTAATAAACAACAATAATTTATTGAAACATCTACCATTCTTCCAAGACTATTAAGATTATTAAAAATAATACTAAATGGTTCAAACAGTTATTTTCAATATCTATTCTTTAAAAATTAATTGTTAGAATAATTTATATTTATATCTATTTATTATTAGAAGGTAGTATTTTAAGTATTATTTTACGTATTTTACACAATTTGTATTTAAAATAACGGCTAGAAAATCATAATAAGTGCCAAAAACTAGCAAACCCAATTTTCACTTATGAGATTTTTTTGGACCCTATTAAACAGAGTTCTGTGGCTAAAAACGAAATTTACTTTAAAGTTCGTATCATAAAATTCGACATTTTGGCAATCACTGCGTGCCTTTTTCAGAAAATCTAAATAAATAATATATACATAGCGATATTTCCTAACAAGTTATTACAAACAAATTCGTTTTAAAAATAGAGAAGAAACGGAAAGCACCTGTGTTAATTTTCTTGTACAGAACAAGAACATTCCATTTTTGGAATCATACGTGTAATTGTTAAAAAGCCATTTATAAAAAAATAATTTTAATGTGTGTCACCAAATGAAATAAAATTAAACAAGAAACTTATTAAGCAAAAGCTTCATAAAAATTAAAGAGGCATAAAGCCTCTAAAAAAACTAAATTTTAATTACAGATTTACTGCTTTCACGGTGATTCATTATGATAAAAGAGATATTTCAGGTTTCCATCGTGTACAAAACCACAATTTTTGCCGACAGGATGCACCTGATTAGCCAATCAAGTCTTATTTAAAAATCCGGGAGGAGGAAAGCCAAATTGGATTGGTATTATAACCACTGTCCCAATTAATGTTATTAGGGTGCTTTAAGATTTCGATTGCTTCTCAGTGTTTTCTTGGAAAAATATTGTATATTTCTGTGATGACGGATGTTTTATCAAATAAAATTGGATATATTGTTTTGATATGATGTTCAGCCAATGCTGATTGCGTGAAATGTTTTAGCCTAGCTTTACTCTCATGTTCCTATATACGTTGGCTCACCGATCACACGGTTTCTCCAATATAGATTTTTCAACAAGAGCAAGGGATTTTATATAATCCTGGAACACTGAGAAGTGCTTTGTATTCTTTAAGGTTGTTTAGAAGTTGTCCTACTTTCGCAGGTGGTTTAAATATGGTTTGGATGTTGCGTTTGTTGAGAATTCTTCCTATTTGTTCTCTAACTCCTTGGATGTAGGGTAGGATGGTGGTCGCTTTTCCCTTTCTCTTTTTTTTTATTAAGTTGTTTTGAATTGTTTTCTTTTCTGTATTTTCTTATTTCTTTATCAATTTGTTTAATTGTGTAATCGTTCTGCATTAGGATGCGTTTAACGTTTTATAGTTCTTTTTGTAAATTACTTTTATCTGCTTTGGAAACAGCTCTGTGTACAAGGGAGTTGATGACCGATTGTTTTTGAGATGGGTGATGGTGAGAGGAGGCATCTGTTGGCATGTGTGGTTTTTCTGTTAACCTTATGTCCCAATGTATTATCCGATTTTTTGTAAATTTGTACGTCCATTAGAGGCAATTTTCCGTTTTGTTCAATTTCCATGTTGAATTGGATATTAGGATGTTATTGATTGATGAAATCACAAAACTTATTTAGTTCATTTAGTCCACGTCGCCAGATAACAAAAGTATAGTCCACGTAACAAAACAAAAATTATGGTTAAAGCTTTGATTGATTGTAGATTTTAATTTCTAAATGTTACATATAGATGTTGGCTATTGCACGTAAAATTGTAGATCCCATAGCTGCTCCTGAAAAAAGTAATATTGAGACAGTGCTCTATTAAAGGTCTGGGGTCATCGGGGAAGTTTGCAAAAGATTTAATAATATCAATTGTATCAAAAATTTAATTTATCTAACTATTAAGTCTTTTATTTGGGCTATTTAGCTTATATCTCGGAGAAGTATGAACATACCACAAGGAAACACATCGGAAATTGGATTAGGGCCAATAGAAGTTTTGTTGTTACTAATAAACAGCGAACGTCCTTAATAAAATGTAGAAACAATGCCTTAGTTCCGGCACACATACAAAATTGTATGCACACGTTTAATTTGTATTATTTAAATCATTATTTAATTTCAAAGTTTCATTAAACTAAAGAAAATTTCCAAATAAAGTGCCTCAAATTTAAAATCGTAAAAACACATTAAAAGAGATAATTAAACTGGGTAATTTTTCGAATTATTTAAAATACCGAATACAAAGATTCATAACTGATGGATCGATCAATAGGTTTTTTGATTCACAAGAATTAAGCTTAAATAATCTAAAATACAAGAAGGGACAGGATTGTGTCAATAATAATAATTATTATTATTACACCATTAAGCCGGTTCCCTTTCGGGGTAGGCGTCACTCACTCGGTAGGGAGGGGAGTAGTGTGAGGAAGGGGTTATAAAATTTTTAGATTGATCTGGAATTCTCGTGTTATTTATTTAAACAACACGTTCACTCTGCAACACTGCACCGACCCAGGTTGCTGATCAATCTCTCTAGCAATCACCCAAAGTGAAGATCCTCACAAAGTCGTCATGCAAAATGACGGTCTTCTTGTTAACTATTTCCCGCCATACTTTTCTGTCCTGGCACACTTCTTTAGCTTCTTTAACGTCCATGCATTTTTTCAGGCAGGCTCTCGTGTCCCTTTGGCTTCTTATGTCCCTTCCCAGGGTCTCATTCAAACATTTAAACCATTCCTTCCGCGGTCTGCCTCTGGGCACGCTGCTGTTTACTTTACCTTCATATACTTGCTTCGTTAGTCGTTCATCCTTCATTCTCTCAACATGCCCAAACCATCTTAACCGATTTCTTTACCATGTGTCATCTAGCGTTTCTTCCGCACCACATTCCTTACAGATTATCACGTTACTTACTTTATTTATCAGAGTTTTCCCGCATATTATGCGCAAGAATCTCATGCCGATCGCGTTAATTTTACTCTTATGTTTTTCTTGATATGTCCATGTCTCGCTGCTGTATAGTACAGTTGGTACAAATATGGAATTATGTATTAACATTTTATCCATATTTGATATATTTTTATATATTTTATCAGGGGGCCTGCTCTACCAATAACCTTCTTACCTTCGTTTATGCATCTATCTAACACCTCATCTATCTTACCGTCCCTAGTAAATAAGCTACCAAGGTATACGAATTTATCTACTTGTTTAATTCTCTCATCATTCAATACAATGTTACATATTGTTTTCTCACTCTTTCCTTTGAAAACCATAGTTTTTGTTTTATTTACGTTAATTTTGAGGCCCATGCTTTTCATGCTTGTATTCAGTTTATTCAACATTCTTTGCAAATCTTCGATGCATTCTGCCATGACCACCTTATCATCTGCGAACGCTAACCCACGTACCCTTACTGTTTCGAGATGCACACCTTCTTCGTCAAAAAGAGATATTCTTGAACACTTGTCCATAAATAATATAAATAGCCATGAAGACAAAACGCATCCTTGTCTAACGCCTTGTATAATATCGAACCAGTAACTCAATTTCCCATTTACCCTTACACTCGCTTTGCCACCCATATATATTGCTTTTATAGCTTGTAGAACCATCCTTTTACACCCTACTCTTTCAAGGCTTCCCAAAGTTTGCTTCTATTTACCGTGTCGAAAGCTTTTTCTAGGTCAACAAATGTACAGAAAACTTGTTTGCCCACTCTCAAACTCTTTTCTGTGA